>CAUYPK010110190.1:0-37823 GCA_963574355.1 Loris lydekkerianus | reverse complement strand
TCATCATCTGTATTTTAAATTCCCCTTCTGTCATTTCTAACATTTCTTTATAGGAGGAATTCTCTGCTGTAGCTACCTCACAATCCCTAGAAGGGGTTACTCTGAACTGGTATTTCATGTTGCCGGGATTTTTCTGCTGATTCTTCTTCATGAGTGCTTTCTTGTATCTGTTTCTTTGGCCTAATTTTCCTTTCACTTCTTCTTGCTCTTTAAGTTACTGTGCATCAGGCTTAAAGTTTTAATGAGTATGGGACCAGAAAGATAAGAAGATTGAAGAGCAAGAAGGGAAAAAAGATTTTAAACAGAAAGAAAAAAGAGAAAGAGGGGGTGAATAAAAGGAAATATTGACAAGAAGAAGAGAGGCACCAAAAGAAGGAAACGGGAGTAATATAAGTGTATAGGGGGTACAATGAGCCAACCTTTAAAAAACCCCAACCTCTGGGGATGCTGTGATGGGTGGTACCCTCAAGGTCAATAGCTCTTAGCCAGCTGGATCAGACACAGTACCCCACCTCCACCAGGTATAGAGGAAAGACAAAAATACTATAAATCAAACCAAAACAAACAAACAAAAACCCTTATGGTATAAAATTGGTGAGAAAAAAAAGTAATAGGGGCAGAAACACTGACAAAATGAAATTCTAATTGTTAAAGAACGCAAAAATGGAAGATTGTGTTTAAACTAGAATAGTGAAAAAAGGGGGGGAGGAAAAAAAAGAGCAAAAAGGAAAAAAAAGTTAAGGAAAAATGTTGAAATTAAAAAGAAGGAAAAAAAAGGCAATACCCAAAACCAACCAACCAAACAGTATATATATCCTGCTGAATCTTGTCCAGGCAACAGGTGATGTTTTGAGGTATGAGATTTGATCGCAATATTAATAACAGCTGTTTGAAATGGACCCTGCAGGCTTGGGAGCCCAAATGTTTCCTCAGCCCACTTAAAAGACACTCTAAACCAGGCGTCCTCAAACTTTTTAAACAGGGGCCAATTCACTGTCCCTCAGACCATTGGAGGGCCAGACTATAGTTAAAAAAAAAAAAATGAACAAATGTCTATGCACACCACACATAACTTATTTTCAAGAAAAAAAAAAAGGGGGGGGGGAACAAATACAATTCACACTGCTTCATGTGGACCACAGGCTGCAGTTTGAAGACACCTGCTCTAAACTATAAACCTTGCCCAAGCAGAAGCTTTCCAAGGAGAGCACTTATCACTGGGATCTCTCCTGGTGTGGCTGTCTGCTTATCCAGTGCGCCAAATCCAGACTCCCACTATGCCCCTGAGGGTCTAGTCTGTTAATCTGCCAAACACTTGGATCTCTGCACTTCCTCAGCATCTTGGTCCCTGCCTTTGGGCAGCTCAGTCACTAAATTACTTGTCCAAGGTCTCCTGGCGATCCCCATGCAGCAACAGGCAGGGGCAGCTCCCCCACAGTAACTGTGCGGGCACCCCACAGCTGAACGATATTAGCTCCCCTTCAGCTCAGCAGCTCAGGCTGGGACCCCAGATAGCGGCAAAGTCATCCAACACCTGCTCAAGATCTCTCAAGGCAGTTCAATCAAGTGCCCAAGTCCAAAAAACGAAACATCCCACAGGTAAAGCTTTTCCTGCTTACAGTCTTGCTGTTGCAATGCAACAGTGGGCAGCCTCCAACTGGACAAACCCACCCACCACTTGCCAGTTTTCCACCACTTCTGTCCTCCTCATGGGGTTCAGAAGTCTCTCACTGACTTCCTGTGTCACCAAAGGGAAGCCTCTGGGCAAAACCCACCTGCCAGAGATGCTGGAGTCTTCTCTCCCCACTCTCACTGCACCCAGCTGCATAGAAGCTGCTACGTGGGGGCCATCTTAGTTCAGTCTCCTCCGGTTCTACTTTCTTTATGTCCTGAATCTGTCCAGTTACTACCATCTCCATAGCCATAACCGTTAGTCCAAACCACCCACTCATCTCACATTTACTTTACAATTGACTTTCTGAATTCTCTTAAAACTGAGATATGGCTGGCAGGTTAATTTTAAATAAGTAATGCCTTAAACTTCTCCAGACTTATTGTGTATGAGTTTTTACCTTTAATTTGGGTCTTAAAAGATATTTTAGGGTGAAACTTGGAGAAACTACCTCAGATGTCATTTTAGACTGGAAATATCTGAGCTCACTTTTCAAAAAGGCAACCAAAAGCAAAAAGAGGAACAGATAACCAACGGTGAATTTAAAATACTCGCATGAGTCTCCAAGACTAATTTAAAACATAAACTCTCATGGAGCTAAAATGTGTGTAAAATACTAAGGCAGAAAGAGGGGTGTTTTAAAAGTTATACTAATGAGCAAGAAGAACAAACAGGAAGGGGTAGGCCCTCTGCTTGAGACAGATGGCGATAACAGACGACAAAAACAAAGCAGGACCACTGTGTTCCTGTTCTGCCTGTCTTCTGTATCAAAGACAATGATCTTCCTACTGGAAAGCATAGAACAGGGGGGTTAGGAGGGAACTGATGTCAAGGACGGGTGGGAAGGTAGAACATCGAGTGCTCTGGCTGACATGAACTTTACTGCAAGGTTGGAGCAAACAGGGAAATGAGGCTTTTGCACCAGCAACATGTTACCACTGAAGAATGGTGGCCAAAGGGAAAAATGCCACAGACCTACACAGAAGCAAATACAGTGCACATTTTTAACAAGGGAAATGGGTAAATTCTGTACCTATAGATCATAGAGTCTGACATTAATTCCTGTGCAAAATTGTAGAATAGATTATTAAAAATGGGTGGTTTTCAAACAGCATAAAATAGGAACATGCAAACTCTTACAAAGGAAAGAGGGATTTATTCACCAAGACCCAGCATGGGCTCTTGAAATTTAAGCTGTACCAGACTAACCTCACTTTCTTTTGGGTAGGTTAACTACCCAAAAGAGCTAATGTTTCTTAAGCATTTATTTGATGTTAGACTTTAAGTTTTTTACATTCATTTTCTCATTTAATCTTAAGTATTATTTCCTTCTATTTTATAGATGAGGAAATGTTTACCTATAGATCAGTAACTAGCCCATGGCCACACAGCTAAAAATTGGGGGAACAGCTATTTCAGCACAAGTAGCTGCATTTCAGATCCAGTCTCAATCTCTAATGCCACAAAAGCACAGAAGCAATATATTCCAAAAAATGTTATTGAAACTGTATACGTGGGCCAAACACAGTGGCTCATACCTATAATCCTAGCACTCTGGGAGGCTGAAGCCAGAGGATCACTTGAGTTCAGGAGGTTGAGAACAACCTGAGCAAGAGCAACACCCCATCTCTACCTAAACAAATAAACAAAAAAAAAAAAAGTGAAAAAATTAACTAGGTGTGTGGTGTGTGCCTGTATTCCCAGTTACTCAGGAGGCTGAGACAGTTGAATTGCCTGAACCTAGGAGTTTGAAGTTGCTCTGAGCTAGGCTGATGCCATGGCACTCTAGCCTTAGCAACAGAGTGAAACTGTCTCCAACAGGAGGCCACATCTATGGTGCATCTTAGAATAGGTATAGGCAAAAATTACTAAATGCAGAATACAAAATGCCTACATACAGTAATTAAGAAAATGCCATGAAGGCTACATTGAACAGTTTGATGAGAATATTTCAGATTGTATATGAAACCCATACATTGTACTCCTTGATTGCACTAATGTACACAGCTATGATTTAACAATAAAAATAAATAAATTAAATAAAAAAAAGAGGCACACACACACACACACACAAAATGTCTCCTACTATCAAGAAGAAAGAAGAAACTAATTTCTGTGATCAATCTGCCATGTGAAGAACAAAAGCCAACACAGCAGCTTCACAGCCATTTTTGTTATTAGGATGTTAAATCAGACCAAAAAAAGGAGGGCATTTTTGCCTTTTAAAATCACCAGCTATTTTTTCTGAAACTCCTGGCACTTCCTTCCTTCTTGCTCTAGCCACTCTTTTCCCCTCTTTTTTGGATCTCTTCTTCTCTTTTCTCTCTTCCTTGAGAAAATAAACTTTGAGAATTATTTCTCCACTCACCCTGAGCACCAAGAAAATTTCTTCCCTTTCACTCTGTTTCTCCCCGTCTCCACCTCAGAGTGGAAGGTAAATTGTAAGCCCCCGTGCATGCCACAACTTCTCTAATAAAGCTTTTGCTCACTCCTTTAAAAAAAAAAAAAAAAACAGAAAGAAAGAAAGAAAAGAAAAGCAGGCCCTCAAGTAGCTTTTGTAGCCCATAATATTTTCAATTTATTTTGTTGTTTTTTTATTTTATATATATATATAAATATATATATATTATTATATATATAAATATATATATTATTATATATATAAATATATATAATATTATATATATATATTTTTTGTTTGTTTGTTTTTTAATTGTTGGGGATTCATTGAGAGTACAAGACACCAGGTTACACTGATTGCATTTGTTAGGTAAGTCCCTCCTATAACTGTATTTTGCCCCCAAAGGTGTGTCACACACCAAGACCCCACTCCCTCCCTCCTTCCCTCTCTCTGCTTATTTTGTTATTTTAATGCTTTTTTAAAATAAAACATTTTTAGACTCTAAATTTTTTTTTCTCATGCATAGTATTTTAAAGGATTTTAGGCATAAATGTATGTCCCCTAAGATTAAGAGAAGCCCACTCTCAGTGTATGATGCCACACTGTGCTGAGGCTTTCTTTTTGTATGGTTCTTGTAGGTGTTTTGGGAAGTATGTATGGTGCCTCAAAGGAGCTTTAAATCATGCAAAAATATATTTGATAGAAATATGAGTAAAGGTTATAATGTGGCTACCAAATAAGCTGAGATGATGATACTACGTTAGCAAAATTACACTACATAGGAAGGGGACATAATTATCTCCTTTTGTATACTCTTGAGTCCACACAAGAACTAATACTTAGTTCTGACACTTTAAGAGGAAAAATAGATACACTAGTATTTCTAGAGGAAATCTGGGCCATGAAGCAATTTGGAATCATGTAATATAAGAAACTCTTTAAAAAATGTGTCATGTTTCTTCTTTCCTGTAGAAGATATTTATCACTATCTATCAATCTGTAAAAGTGATCAGAGTAATAATAGTTTAAAAGATCAGGTGAAAAATGTGAGTTTGACCAGGGGGGACATAGTGTAGTGTCTGACAGTACAGGTTCTGGAATAAAAGTTTCTGGCTACCTAGCCCAGGTCCACTACTTACTAGCTATTTAACCTTACACAAGTTATTTCACTGCTCTGTGCCATAGTTTCTCCATCTTTGCTTTTTATTTTATTTATTTATTTTTTGAGGTGGGGTCTCACTCTTCTCAGGCTGGTCTCGAACTGGACAGCTCAAGCAATCCACCTACATCAGCTTTCTGGGGTGTAGGATTACAGGTGTGAGCCACCGCGCCCCACCGAGTTTCTCCATCCTTAAAATGAGCAAAGAAACAGAATGTGTCCTTAGAAGTAAATGAATTAATTTGTGAAACATGGAGGACATTGGTTGGCACATGTTAAACAGCGGATGCATTTTAGTTATTAATGAAGCACAATAGAAAATTTCCTATTGTTGGATAGTAGTAAACTCATGGTTAGACTTTTGTTGGTGGTTCAATTAGGAAAGAAAGTGATAGGGAAAGGAAGAGGAGTAATGGTTGGTTCTGAGAATTTGAGTTTGCTTGTGCATATCATGGAATAAATCTAGTTTTAAAAATGCATTACAATTACCAGAATTAGGAAATCTTAAAATATCTAGTTAGGCTCCATAACCCAGCAAGATCAAACACAAAATGACTGATATTGAATTTTAAGAAATTGATTGTCAAGAAGAAAAGTAACCTACCATGCCTGGACAAAATTCTTTGGATTTGCATAAAAAGTCAAGATAATAAAACCTGTTGAAAGCATCCTATCTAAATTACTATGAAAGTTACTCTCACTTTACTATGAGCAGAGGTCATGTATTAGAATAAATTATAGTATCTCTGGATGATCTGTAATATAAAATGTGTATATCCAAGGAACAGTGCTGATATTGTGAAGTGTATTTTATTACACTTTTTGGCAATTGACATTTCATATTCTCTGTGTACTTTGTTCTAAATCTTCTTCCCACAAATGTCACATTTTAAAAATAAGAGCGTTTCATTGGACAAAGGTAACCATCATCTTCAAATAAGTGATATCTGTTGTACAAAAGAGTAATTGGATTTAAAATAAGAGTTTAGAGGGTAGCACTCATACCTTAGTGATTACGGCACCGGCCACATACACCAGGGCTGGCGGGTTTGAACCCAGCCCGGGAAAGCTAAACAACAATGTCAACTACAATAAAAAATAGCCAGGCGTTGTGGCAGGTGCCTGTAGTCCCAGCTACTTGGGAAAATAAGGCACAAGAATTGCTTAAGCCCAAGAGCTGGAGTGCTGTAAGCTGTGATGCCATGGCACTCTATCCAGGGCCACAGCTTGATACTCTGTCTCAAAAAAAAAAAAAGTTTAGAAGTCACAACATGAATAATAGTTTGGATAACAATGAATTTTGATTTTATCCTGGATATTCTGGGGTACTATGTTAGGAGACTTAGGGTCCTAGAAACTCCTGATTCCTTAATTTCTTTAACAAATTTTTACTGAATACATACTATGTGCCAACATCTTTTCCAAGTCCTGAGAAAAAAGCAGCAACAAGGCAGACAACGTCCCTGGTCTCATACAGCTCACATTCTTATGAGGAGATACAATAACAAACAAGAAAATTCCAGAGAGTGTTCAGTGTTCATAAAGATTTAAATAGGGTAGCTGGGGAAAGAATGAGTTTGGATAGAAAAATGAAGAATCATCTTATGGATATATTAGGTTTAAGATATCTGTTAGTCATCCAACAATGTCTGTCAAGTATGAAGTTGGGTATTTGAATCTAAGTTTCAGGAGAAAGGTGACAAGTGGAAGACTGATTTGAAAGCCTAGACTATATGGAGTCTTGCGAATGGACAGGAGCTCATGGGAACTCCAGCCTTTAGAGACTGGGTAGTAGAAGAGCAAGAGCCAGACTCAGAAGGACCAGCCATTAAGTTGGGAGGAAAGTCAGGAGACAAGGCTAATCGGGAGGCCAGGAAAAGAATTCATTTCAAGAAGGAAGGCCTGGTCAACTGTGTCAAATGGTGCTGAGAAATGTGCTAACACGAGAATAAAGTAGAGACTATAGGATTTGGCAATATCAGTAGAGTGGGGGATACTGAAGAAAGAATGTGGAGTGAGCAAAGAAAGAGGTTGACTGCTGACTGGAGGAAGTGCCTCTGGACAATCTAAGTATTGCTGCCCTTGGACAGACATACCCGTGATATTAGAGGACCTCAAGGAAAGGCTTATGATGGCTTAAAAGGGATAAAATGAGGGAATTTGTATATGAGTTTGTGAGCTGGGAAAGATGAACTCGGAATTACCTATCATGCAACGATGTCCTAGGATCCTTTTATTCTCCAGTATCTGATATTGCTTTCTTGCTTACCTAAATCATCAGCACTATGTCTCCTACCTGATCCTCTCCAACCTTATCAAAGATAGATAAATTATTTTCATTAGTCTTTATAAAATGCTGGAAATAGCTCTTGAATTTTTATTACTTTCTCAGTAGACATTAGATTGGGAAAAATTGATCTTATTCACCTGTCTCATAATGTAGATAAGACAATTAAGGCTCTGAGAAGTGAAATGATTAGTCAAATATAAAATTCAAAGATAAGAGCAAAGCTAGGACTAGAACCCATGTCTTCTAGTTTCATTTGTTATCATCTTATTGTTTCTCCACTTTTGCTTTGTACATTTTTTTAATGCTATCAGCTTACCATAAGAACTTTCTAAGTGGCATTGTTTAAAATAGCAAAACAATAAGCAAATAGTTGGAATTTTTAGCATCTGAGAATTGGTGAAGTCCCTGTTTTAGGAATGAGCCAAGGCATCTATTCCCCTTACTCCTGCAGCATTGACAGCTGGCGGCTCTCAGCTGAGAGAGGGCAGAGGACACATTAAGTTGCCTTGGCATCTCTCCCTCAGCACAAATGTACGCCACACCAGAGACCCCTTTATAGCTTACCAAGGAGGAAAAAGGCCAACTGTGGTTTATAGGAGGTTTGTCCCAATATGAGGTGCCAGCTAGAAATGGACTGCTGTTGCACTATGACCTCTGAAAGAAAGCAGTGAAGGACAATCTTCACATGGGCAGTGCTCTAGGCAGTGTGCTTACTCATCCACCTTGCATAGAAGGAATGGTGGACAAAAATGGTGATTTCTACCAATTCACAAGCAGAGGAAAATGACTCAGCTTGTTGTTTAAGGAACAGGAAAAACAAAAATTGGAAAGTTGGTGACAAGGGCATCTGGGAAAGATGCATGTGGGTAGCCTATGGGAAAGAGCCCAAGTGAAATGGTCTTCATATCATATGCTAATGCCCACTAGAAAGCATTCTTCAAAGAAGAGAGACTAAAAAAACCCAAGAGACAGGGTGGTGCCTATGGCTCAAAGGAATAGGGCGTTGGCCCCATATATTGGATGTGGTGGGTTTAAACCCATCCCTGGCCAAAAACTGCAAAAAAATAAAAAAGTTAAAAAAAAAAGAGACAGAACAACTTGGCCAGTTGGTATCAGCTGGCCTCTGTCATGAGCCACCACAATGCTGGGACGATGGTCACATAAACAGAGCGGTCACAGTGGCAGGACTGGAGACTGTGTATGGGCCCAACAACATGTGTCTCGCTAACCAAACTATTTTCACTGTCAATATCCCACCTTCCAGCAACAGAGACCAATGTGGCATAACATGCAAGGATACCAACCAACTACTGGGTGACACATTGACTACTCTAAATCCCTTCCACCCTTGCAGAAGCAGCAATTTATCTTGCATGGAATCAATGCATATTCCGGGTATAGGTTTGCCTTTCCTGTCTACAACTTCAGCCAGCACCACTATCCAAGGCCTTACAGAAAGTTTGATCCACTAACATGCACAACCCTGCATCAAACTAAGGTCTCACTGACAACAAAGGAGAGATGGCAGTGAACACATGGCCATGAGATCCACTGGTTTCATCACATACTGCACCATGAAGAAGTTTCCAGTTTGATTGAGTGATGGAGTAGACTTTTGAAAGTGTAACTGAGGCACTGGCTTGGGTATGATACTCTGCAAGAATTGGGTGCCATGTTCCAGGACCTAGTACACAGCCTAATCGATGACCACTGCATGATGCTGTGTCCCTAATAGGTATAATGTATGGGAATGGGAACTAAGGGAAGGAAGCAGGATTAGCCCTACTTACCATCCCTCCAAGTTATCCACTTGTAGAATTTTTGCTTCCCATCCCTACAATTCTAGACAATGTGGATCTAGATGTTTTGCTCCCACAGAGTAAAATGTTTAATTAAAGGAAACAACAATAGTTTCATTAAACTTTAAACTAAAACTACTGCTATTACTTTGGGGTCCTCCTGACAAGAAGGTGGCAAGGAAAATAGCACATGCAGAAAGAAATCACCCCTCTGGGCAAGGGTCTTGGTCTGACCATGTGGTGGAGCTGGGGCTCAGCACACACATAATCCACTGGGATATCTCTTGGTATGTTACATTGCCCAGTTTTGACAAAGAATGGACACATATAAATGCAACAGTCAAGGCCTGAGAAAGTCCTGATGCCTGAGGGTTCCCACCAAGCAGGATGAGGGTCTGGGTCACCCCACTGTGTAAGCCACCTAGTTCTGCAGATGCATTAGCCAGAGGAATCAAGAATGGCTAGAAGAGGATGGATGTAATGAGATTGTAATAAAAGATCTAAGTGAATTCACATGGCACAAGAAACAGACTGTGGCTTTTCTTAGACTTAGCTCTTAGAGTATTTCTCTCACTCTTCCTATCCATCCATGTAAGGTATGTATTCATTGGCCCAATCCACTCGAGAATCACAACATCAAAAGTAGGAACATTTGTCATTAGCTTCTTTCTCCCTCACACCCTCTCAATGAAAGACAGTATAATTATTTTCTGCTCAATTGCTTTACCATATGTAGGGAGCAACATTTTAATTAAAACCAGAAATTGTACAAATTGCTATCCAGTAAAAGAGTGTTTTATTTGCTTTTCAAAAAATATCATGCTAGGTTGGGTCTGGTGGCTCACACCTGTAATCCTAGCACTCTGAGGGGCTGAGGCCAGAGGATTGCTTGAGCTCAGGAGTTTAAGACCAGTCTGAGCAAGAGTGAGACCCCATTTTTACTAAAAATAGAAAAACTAGCTGGGTTCAGTGGTGGGCACCTATGGTCCCAGTTACTCAGGAGGCTGAGGCAGGATTGCTTGTTGCCTGAACCCAAAAATTTGAGGTTGCTATGAGCTAGGCTGATCCCATGGCACTCTAGCTTGGGCAACAGAGTGACCTTATGACTAATTTTTTAAAAATCATGTCACTTAAATTTTATAAACAGGTGGTATTTGCCTTTGTTTTCCCCTATCCCAAAGCTAGAACATCCCAAAATTTGTAAGGAAATTTGCCATATCCTATAAATGCAATAATAGTACTCAACCACCAGGTTCTTGGTAGCAATTTTCATTTGATAAAAGGAAGCATATATTTTTCAAAAAAAAATTTTCTCGGACAAAATTTGAACTGGAAATTGTGATTTATGTAAGTGGCATCAGGGAACCCAATGATAACAAAGTGTTTAACAGTTATACAGAAAATGCAGATGTATTCAAGTGGGTATTTCTTGATCAACTCTAAAGCCAAATAAATAACATCAAAGTATATTTTTAGTGAAAAGTATATTTATTTTTTGAGGAAGGTAATTGAATGTAGTTCAAGAATAATGTGGCTATATTTAATTTTGAAATTCACTCATTTTAAGTGGTGTGGTATAAAACATTATTTTGAAATAATTTATGTCCCCTCCAATTACAAAAAATAAAGAATTTTATAATTCAAAACTGTCTGAATAAACTTTAAGTTGTGTTTTTGCTATTTCTATAAGAAGATGGCAATTTAGCTGGCAAACCGTCATATCTTTTCTTTTCTTTTTTCTTTTTTCTTTTTTTTTTTTTTTTGTCAGATCAATTGTAACTTAACCGTGAACTATACAGGTTAGAAATAAGTGAGGTTTGTGAACTATACAGGTTAGAAATAAGTGAGGTTTGTGAATTATACAGGTTAGAAATAAGTGAGGTTTTTAGGACTGTAACATTCATATTAGTGAAACTGCTTTGTATCTAGTTTTCTGGTGCTCTATCTTCATAGAAGGAAAATCCTTAATCTTTTAGAGACATGCTTATGTTACATACATGTTTACATATTATTATGTTAACATGTTACATATTACATATTTCCTGGCCAGTTTTAGTTAAATTCTTGGGTGAACATCAGAGCCCCCTGGGGAGTTATTTAAAAGCAATATTTTGTCTTGAGTATAATAGAAAATATATTTTATTTAGTAATTTTTGAATACGTAATATTTTTACTTAACTCAAATTTAAAAAGATATAAAGAGTTAAATGGTAAAATCTCCCTCCCACTCCTATCTGCCAACACCCAGTTCTTCCCTCAAGAGACAAAACCAATATTATCAGTAATTTGTGTAATCTTCCAGAAATATTTCACGCATATATAAACAAATGCATATGTGCATTCTTCTTTTGAACAGCACTAGTAAAATATGATATATGCTCTTGCACTTTTCACTTAATAAAATATCTTGAAGATTGGCCTCTATCCATACATTTCCCAAAAAGAAATTACTCATTCTTTTTTGCATATGCATTGTGTATTATTGTGTGGATACATTGTACATTGTTTAGTTTACTGGGAAAGTTTTAAAAATACATGTTCCTGGGACCTCCCATAGACCTACAGAATCAAATCCTATGGCCCACAGTCTGGGAATATGTATTTTTAATAAATTCTCAGGTGACTGTGATCTAGCCAGCCCCGCATCTTTCTGTGGACTGGTTTTGGGAGCTCGTCATTCTAGGTTAACGATTCTGAGTATCACTATTTTCAGCCGAACTTTTCCCTGAGTCTAGAAAGCAAACAGGTCATATTTTCTGGGAGGAACCTGACTCATTGTAGTACTTGTTTCTGACTGAAAGGAAGGACATAATTTTATTGTTTGATTTATAGGACATTTTTCAGAACAAAAAAGATGATTCTTCTTGTAGATTGCTGCCAGTAGAGTTGTCACCTATTGATTTGCCCTGAATCACATTCAGCTGAAAATGATTCTCAGGGAGCCTCTACTTCAGCTTTACAGAACTCCCCCAGCAGTCATATCTCCCCTGCCACTCCGCAGTTTTCCAAGGGGAGCTATAGTGCAGGAATAAATGATGACTAAAGTTTTTATAATATAGAAAGGGCCACTTAGAGATTCTGATCAAATCCTCAGTAGAAGTGCACCCATCCAACCTTTGGAGAAAAACCGATTCTGATTCTCCAAGAAAGCTGTAAAAATCTTCTAGGTCATCAGTATATTTATTCAGTCAAGAGAAAAATGACTTCTTTTTTCTTTTTTTATCAAATAGAAGAATCAAAAGGCAAATACCAAACCAATTGTATTGTCTCTCATTTTTCCTCTTACCAATATATAACAAATCTTTTCCCCTCTCCTCGAAGCTGGTGGTGCAGGACAGAGATTAGCCAATGATATTGTCTGGTATAGGATGGAGATTAGCAGTGGTGTTGTCCTTAAAGGCCCTAACCATTGAATTCAATGACTTTGGGGTTTTTTTGTTTGGTTGGTTTTTGTTCTGTCAGTATTTTAGGGAAGATGTGAACTTTGCCTAAGAAAATGAAAATGTAAAAATAGTTAAATATATATACATAGGATCAGTTTGATTTAGGGTAAACTTAAAATGTTTGTGACTCTGCTTACGTAAATTCCCTCTTCTCATCCATTCTTACACTGAGCCTTTCATTTTTTAATATTTACTTCCTATCAGATTTTATCAGGCTCATTACCAGCGGGAAGGCAAAAGCAAAATTGTTCATAAGAAAAATTTGCCTTGAGGACTTAGAAGAAGATTTAGAGCCCTGCTCTAACTTACAATTGTTTTTGTTTGAGCAATTTGAAAAAAATAAGTCCTTTTAAAAAAAACAACTGAAAAGATATGGCGTTACTTACTGCTTTGGAAGCTAATGGTCCATGGATTCTCAGCATCTTACTGATAGCTACCTCTGCGATGGATTTTATGGAAGCAAGAAAGGAACATGTATTGATTACATTCTACGTAGAGTATTCAAAATAATTATATAAAGTAATTATATAAAGTAATCCTGTGTCCCATTTTATAGTTGAAAAGGTTGACGCTCAAAAAGGTGAAATCATACATCTGGTGAATGACAGCCAGGGCTGGAAATTAAGTCTAATTTCAAATACTATGCTTCATATACAAAATCATGTTCACTATCTAGACAACTTTTATAATTCAGAAACACATTTACAAGAGGAAAATAGTCAACATATTTAGAGAAAAATCTATTCAATATTCTATTTTTTATTTTTATTTTATTATTATTATTATTTTTTTTTCTTTTTGCAGTTTCTGGCCGGGACTGAGTTTGAACCCGTCAGCTCCGGCATATGGGGCCAACGCCCTACTCCTTTGAGCCATAGGCACTGCCCTCTATTTAATATTTTATTGGGAGTCCCCAAAGTGGTAAACTGATTCATTTTCCTAGGGAAGTATTTTGATGGCTGCATGGATAATTATTGAACCAATTGTGCTGTCAGATCATTCAGATCATGTGCTACTGAGGAGAAGGATTATTCTAGACATTGAACTATACATAAATTGTGCATTGTTTGAGTTTGATTTGGGGTTTTTTTGATAGTTTTTTTTTAATAGTTTTAGTTATGACTAAGTAAGCTTCTTGAGGAAAGTAAACAGCTTCTTGAGGGAGTTTCCAGATAAAGTGATTTCCAGTTTTATTGTTGTTAATGTGTAGTTAGTCCTGTAGTAAATTTCATCAAACATTCATAATTGTGTAGATGTAAACCTTAGTTTAAAATATAGGTCACTGACACACTATATAGTGTTTTGGTAACATTATTTCACAGAAAAATAAAAAATTAGCCTTAATAAGATTACAGGAGGCTGCTTGTCTGCTTTGGACCTCTGTGAGTTTTGGAATGCTGATGAAGGTTTTACTTAGCTTAGGTATCTATATCTAGCAAAGTATTAGACTTTCATAAAAATAAGAAAAAGGTTGTTTTTAAAGGAATGAACCCACAGTATTTAATGACAGCAGTCTCTACACGTAATTTACTCACAAATATATTTATGAATATATATGTAATATGTTTTATATGCACATGTATTACACAGTAGGTATTGCTAAGTGGAACATCTATGGCGTGGTTTGGTCTGGATTCTTCTTCCACATTTTGCCTATCTTCTTTTTACTACCTCACCTTCTCACCTTAACTAGATCGGACTTAAGGCCCTTTATTCTCATTACCTATTTATGCATTTATAAACAGTTCCCTCTGAGTGCAGTGTTGCTAACTTTGGTATACTTAAACTACTTAACAATTATAGAGTCTAACATAAGAAATACTTATGTAATGTACCCAATTTCTGGTGTCACTTTCATTCCTCTCTAGCATGATGTGGACAAATAAGCTTAAAAGATTAGAATTGATTTACTACATTGTTAAAATAGAACTATACAATACTAAGCTGTATGTAAATTCTCACTGTCTCCAAATTCTGGTTTCCAAGGTGATCCTTGTCCAGGAATTACGGCTCCTTGTTGATCTTCTTTCACCTTTTTTTTTCCTTTTAGTTCATGAATGTTAATTTAAATTTTATATGAAGTTATAGCATCTCAGGCCTGAACTCCAATTTCTGACCTTTTATTCTAATTCTCTCAAGTAATATAAATTGAAAATATAATTTTATTATCATTTTAGGTTAAAATCATAGGGCTTTTTAATCTTCTTTCCTTCCAACCATCATTTATTATTTGATTAGAGTAGGAAATCAAATAGTCTACAATGTTCATAACAAAAACAGTGGCACTTTGTTCACCCCTCTGTCCTCCCAGAGCACTATTCTCATAGGTATAAATCTCTGTATTTATGAATGATGGCATATATCATTATCTTCTCTCCTTCCTTTCTTCAATGCTTATTTTATCTTATATTTCAGAAAGTTTCAGACATTCATAACAGTAAATGTTAAAATGTTAAATTAACCTCCATGTACCTATCACACAAAATTAACAATTACTGACTGAGAGCCAATCTTGTTGCATTGAAATCCTCATTCATTTTCACTTTTCAGGGCTTATTTATTTTTTCTGGTTTATAAACTGTCATTGAAGAAGAATATACATAAGGAAATGTGCACATATCCAAGTGTATTGCTCACTGAATTTTCCCATAGTAAACGTATCCGTGAAACCAGTACCCTGGTCCATGAAAAGAACATTAGATGCTGCTGAGGGTTTTACTCATTCTCTGTTCCAGTCACTTTCTGCCTCCAGGGGTAACCACTCCTCTGACTTTTCACAGATAGATTTGTTTCCTCTGGTTTTTTATTATACAAGTGGAATCATGCAGTATGTACTTTTTAGGTGTGACTTCTTTCACTCATTATTGCATTTCTGATATCCATTCTTTTGGCCATCTGTTGTAAATTGTTCTTATGGTTGCTATTTAGTATTGCATTATGTTAATAAGCACGTTATAGTTTATTTAGTTATCCTACTGGTGAGCATTTCAGTAAGGTTCCCTTTTTATATATTTCAAATGGATTGGCTATGAACAAGACAAAATGTTTTTGGTGATCATGTTTGCATTTTTACATCTATACAAGGTATAAACCAGGGATGGAGAAATCCGTGGCTTTCTAAGTCCTTAAGTGCAGTTTTTTAATTGAATCTAAGTTTTACAGAACAATTCCTTTTGTTTTTGTTAATACATCTTTGTTCATCCTTTATATTTTCATTTTATTTTAAAAATTAATGTATTTAAAATAGAATATGTATTAATGTATTTTAAATAGTATATTTAAAAAGAAGAAAATATGTTTCAACGAAATAATCTTCCCAGATCAACCAACACACTTAGAACATGCCTTAAGAGCCTTAAGAGCTAAACTGATGAGTGCTGTACTCGATTTAGTTCTACATTTCCCTGCTGGACTGGCACCATTACCACATGCGGCTGAGTGACAAGTTTATGGGGGTCAAGTACACCAGTTTGTTATCAGCTTTTAACTATAGTGCACTGTGCTTCTGTTTGAAGGGAAATTTGTGAATAGTTGCACAGCTTGACAGGTTTTTTCTTTTTGTAAATTCTGTCTGCTTAGCAGTCTATCATGTCAAAGAAGACCAAGAGAAAGTGAGAGAAAGAAAGCTGATTATTTAATAAGGATTAAGAATTCCAGTATTATCTTGTTTCTGCTAACGATAAGATGTTGCTTGCTTTGTGATACTGCACTACAACACTCATAAGGACCACAGATATTTTAAATTAGAGGGAGAGGTATGGCAGGTTTTATTACAAAAATTAAAAGATGAAAAGCAAAAGTAAAGACAATTTTTTCAAGAAGCCACAAGACTTGGAAATAATGCCACTGAGTTGATTTATAAAGTAGCTTATATATTCAGCGGGAAAGGGAAGCCATTTAGTGATGTATAAATTGTGAGAGAATACATTGTTGAAGTTGTAGGGTGCTTAGACCTCAAGAACATTTCAATATACAAATGACTGCCTCTTGGAAGATGAACCATAACTGTTTGGAGAATGAATTAGCCTTCAACTTAACAGAACAACTTCATGCAATACTTCAAAAGTAAAAAATATATTATTCAATTGCTTTGCATAAATCAACAGATACTAATGACTCAACACAGGTTTTATACTTCATTGGGGTCATAACAGTAGATCTTCTTTGCTACAAAGAGTTATTTGCTTTGAGTACTCTTGTGAATAGAGTAGGACGGACAAATATCTTTGATTACTTTCAAGATAAATGTCATTAAGTAGGACTGAATTTGGTGAATTTAGTGAGTATATACATGTGCAGATGGTGTACCTTCCATGAAAGGAAAACATGAAGGGTTTATTGCAGAGGTTGAAAAAAGGATTAACAGATTCATATCCTCTCATTTCATTTCATTTCATTTCATTGTATCTTGCATCAGCAAAATCTCTGCGCTAAAACTATTATTTTAAGTGACACTTCACAACAAATCATAAGTATTGTTTACTATATTCTTGCAAATGCAACGTGGCATGCTCAGTTTCATAACATGTTAAAGTTGAACAGTGATTTGAGTATTAAAGTGTGCTGGCTATCACAGGAACAGGTATTAGCCAAAGTTTATCTCTGCAAGAATAGATAAACTTTGCAAAGAACAGAATCAGCAATGTGAATTATTGAAAGAAGAATTTCTTTTCTTTTTATTTCTTTTTCTTTTTTTTTTTGAGACAGTTTTACTTTGTTACCCTCAGTAGAGTGCCATGCTGTCATAGCTCACAGCAACCTCAAACTCTTTGGTTCAAGCCATTCTCTTCCCTCAGCCTCCCAAGTATCGGGGACTACAGGTGCCTACCACAATGCCTGGCTGTTTTTAGAGATAAGGTGTCACTCTAGCTCAAGCTGGGTCGAACCTGTTGAGCTCAGGCAATCCACCTGCTTTGGCCTCCCAGAGTTCTGGGAGTAAAGGCATGAGCTTGGCCTTGAAAGAAGATTTCTATAGGGATGCAGCATTTTTGTGTGATATCATGTCATATCAAGATTTCTTTGCAAGGTAAAACTAAGTCTATACCATTTATATAATGTGGTAAAAACACAAATATTTTGAGAAAAGCTATCTTTTTTTCAAAATACTTCTTCAGAAGGAGATTTTGGATGAACATTTTCCCCAGTTACCAAAGATCATTGATGAACAAGATGATATACAAATTATTTGAAGATCATGCAGCTATTTTGGACCTATTACCGTGTTTCCCCGAAAATAAAACATCCTCTGAAAATAAGACCTACTTACAGGTTTCCTTCTGGGTGAAATACAAGGCATCCCCCTGAAAATAAGGCCCCCGCAGGCTCTGCCTGACAGGAAGTACTAATTTAAGGACAGTGCTATTGCTAAACATGAGAGATTTGGTCCACTGATTCTGAAAGAAATGGAGTCACAAGAAATTTACCAGGAAATTCAGGAATTGGATTGTTATGATGATGTTTCAGAAGATGATGACATGATTGTCATTGAATAAATGAGTAAATTCTTGATACTGTAGGATTCACAGTTTGTCTGGTTTGTGTTGACAACTACCATACTACCATACCATATACAGGTAATAAATTTGCTTTATTTTCATTTAACAATAAATGTGTACCGTATTCTTCTTTGTGGAAAAATAAGACATCCCCTGAAAATAAGACCTAGCGCATCTTTGGGAGCAAAAATTAATATAAGACACTGTCTTATTTTCGGGGAAACAGGGTACCATTGCAAGCAGCTCTGCAGGGCTCTCGCACTGATGAGGACAAATAGAAAACCCTTAACCAAATTGGTTTCCTATTTCTCCAGCTTCCCTTTCCTGCCTCACCTCTACCTCCAAGCAGGCCCTTATTTTAATTCAAAGTTCAGAGGCTCTTCCTTCAAACCTTCTCTACCAATTAAAATAAGAATGGTCCTGATGTCATCATTTACATTTGGTTGAATCTTATTTCTCTTGTTAGTGATTCCAGGTGTTTCTATTTTTAAGTGTTCTTTGAATTTCCCTAGGCCTCATCCACCAAATGAAGTCACTGACTCATAGATTTGGCCTGTGGGACGAGAGCCCCACACCCCACCCCAATCAAAAGCTTGCCCAGTTAATTCTTAGAGTCCTTCAGGATGCTTCATACACTCAGAAACAAGATGTTCTTCCATCTGACCTTCCTGCTTTGGACTTTCTTACCTCAAAAGCCTTTTTTTTTTTTTTTTTTTTTTTTGAGACAAAGCCTTAAGTCGTCACCCTTGTAGAGTGCTATGGCATCACAGCTCACAGCAACCTCCAACTCCTGGGCTTAAGTGATTCTCTTGCCTCACCCTCCTGAGTAGCTTAGACTACAGGTGCCTGCCACAACGCCTGGCTATTTTTTAGTTGTAGTTGTCATTGTTGTTTGGCAGGTCCAAGCTGGATTTGAACTCGCCAGCTCTGGTGTATGTGGCTGACACCTTAGCTGCTTGAGGTACAGGCGCGGAGCCTCAGAAGCCATTTTTAAAAGGCTGCAGAAAACCATGATCAGAATGTGACTTTGCTTACTGGGGTACAGTCGATGGGTGCTTTCCCACATGCACCAAATGACACTTCATTGCTTTCAATTTTCACTGTGGCTGAGATATCTTATCATGTTTTGTGAGCTGATGGCTGCATATCCCTAAGTCTGCAATTTGTCACCTGGGCCCTCAAGTAAAATCCATTTTGAAGACAGTTTCTTTGCTTTCTACTTACCACATGTGCTTTACTTTTTTTTTTTTTTTAAGAAAACAGAAACTTAATGATATCATTAAAGTCTTTAATCTACTCCTTCCATTTGTTTTCTCTTTTTTTCTCCCTGGAAGTGACCACAGTCACCTAAATTTGATAGTTACTTTCCCCAAATACATTGTTCATGTTATTCCTACATTATATGGTTCTGTACATTACATTGTTATGCAGGTTTTAAGCTTTACAACAGGGGTCCTCAAACTGTGGCCCACGGGCCACATGAGACGGTGTGATTGTATTTGTTCCTGTTTTGTTTTTTTACTTCAAAATACGGTATGTGCAGTGTGCATAGAAATTTGTTCATAGTTGTTTTTTTTTTTTTTTAAACTATAGTCTGGCCCTCCAATGGTCTGAGGGACAGTGAACTGACCTTCTTTTTAAAAGTTTGAGGATGCCTGCTTAGACTATATGCATTGTTCTCCAATTTAACTTTTTTGCTTAATTTATGTTTTTTGAGATTTTCCTGTGTTGACACATCTAATTTATACTCCACCATATGACAACATGACACTGTACAGGTTAGATATAAAGTTTGTGTGCAATTGCATCATCTGTCCTGTATTTGTTCATGTTCCCACTGACTGATCTTTAAGTTACTTCTATCTTTTCACTATCAGCTACTATAAACAATGCTTCAATAGATATTGTTTTTCTTTAAAAGGAATTTGAAGCAATAGTAAGTATGGAAAGCATATTAGAAGAAGGAGGCTCTGCTTTTCAGACATCATACTTAGTTAATGGTTGTCACTGAAGGTCACATACAGTTTGGGAGAACAGTGGTAAGAAGAGAGTTGCTTCCAGAAAATTTCTCATCCTTTCCTGTTGTCTTATAACACAACTTTTCACCTCCTTTCTCTGCCATTAAAACTCTCATATATTGCCAATCTAAGCCCATCCAATTTCTCAGATCAGCAAAAGTAATTCTACTTTTGGAATTAGAAAGATCTAAGTTTAAATAGTGCCTCCACCTCTATGAAAGCTTATGGAAAGTTATATAGCCCATTTGGACTTCATTCTCCTCAATTTATAAAAATTGGAATATTAACGACTTTATACATTGTTGTGAAGATGAAGAAATAATATCTGGGGTCTATGGCAGCCTAGAGTTCTCCCATAGAAAGATGGAGTGTGTCCCCTCTGTGTGAGTCAGCTCCTCTCCTTGTGATCTCTAAGCCTCCATCAGCTTTGCAAATGGAGGCTTAGACCTCAGAGACAGTGTCCCCAAAGAAAGGAAATAGAAGCTGCCAGTTTGGTAAGGCCTAGGCCCACAAACTGGTGCAGGTTCTCTGCCACCATATTCTATTACTCAAAGCAGTAATAGATACCAGAATAATCTCCTAACTAGTTTTTTCAATCATAGACTCTTCCCGTCCCTCAAACCTGTTAATAATTCTTCATTGCATTTAATATACAGTAACTTTATACATGTATAATTCTGAAGGATTGCTTTTCTTTCTATTTCTCCAAACTCATCTCACACCACCTCCTCTTGCTCACTATGCCTTGGCCCTATTCCACTTCCTTCACACTAACAGACTACAAAAAACCTCAGTGGCTCAAAATGACAAGTATTTTTTATTTCTCACTATTCCGTGTATGTAGTTGGGAGAGTGGAAGGGTTGTTCTATGGGTTTTCCCTGGACTCCCTCATGTGGCTGAATTTAATTAGGTGGTCGGCAAGGGGTTTAAGTTCATCTGGGATTGCTGGGATGACAGGACATTGCTCTCCAAGTGGTATTTCCTTTTGAAGAAAACAAGACCAGGCAGGACTTGTCACATGGCTTAGTTGTATCATAAACAAGCACTTATCAAATATATCATTTGCTAATGTCCCACTGGCCAAAAAAGTCACATGGCCAAGCCCAGAGTTAATCAATGTGGGAGGGGATTCCTAAGGGCCTGGTTACTGACAGGCATAATTAGCATGACAAGCAAGACTCAAAGGCCTAATACATTTCCTAGAATGCACCACGCTCTTTTCTACTCTATGGATTTTGTCTAGTCTTCCCTTTATTCATTCAACAAATATTTAGGCACCCACAAATACTGGAAAAAATGCTCTGAGTTCTCATGAATCTTTCCTTCTAAAAGGGAGAAGTACAAAATGAATAACTGTAAAAATAAATAAGATAGTTATAGATGGTTATTAAAGCTCTCAAAAAATAAATAAATCAGGGTAATGGGTGGAAAGTGACTGGCAAAAGTGGAGAGGTTGAATTTAGCGAGGTCAAGATGACCTTCTGAGGGATGGTGAAAAGGCACAGCTGTGTGATATTATAGAGGAAGGGCATCGTGGACAGAGTAATAGCCGGGGTCGCTGCACCACTGTGTGGCTGGCCTCCCCCAAGTTTCCTCTTTGCAGTGGTCCATTCCTGACCTTGCCACTGGCCACCATCTTTATTCCTTTAGAAAATCCACAACATTTGGAGGGGTTTGCTATGATTTACTTGTTTAGTAGAAGTCCCCGCTGAACTATACTACCAATAAAGACAGGGCTGTTTCTATGTGTTTCTTAAATATTTTCCTGAAACTATACTTACTCAACATTCAATAAAAATTGCTAAGTTAATAAATAAATAAATTCACATAGTTACTGCCACAGGTTGAAAACATGACCACTAATGATCACAGCGCAAACAGGTGTCCATGTCCAATTCTCCATTATTTTCTCAGGTTGGTATTATGACCAACCCACTGTGCAAGAATTTCTGCTCTCCAGGAATTTTATTTCAGAGGCTCTTTGGAACTTTCCTGACTCTGAACTCAAATCAGTGCTGCCCTATCTAACCCAATAGGCTTCAATAAGTTGAAGCCCCAGAAAGAAAACCTTGGGATCTTGGTCCTTTTTCCTTTCAAAAGTCTGCTGAAATTCTTACAAAATTCCTACCCATTTCTCCTGCTCCTTTCAAATTTAAAATAATAAAAATTATATATTTTATTCTATTTTATTAGACACTGCCTCTCATGAACAATGCTAGCAGCTATCAGTCACATAATGCTTACCAAGTACTAGCCACTTAGCGTGTATGATCCTTAACCTTCACGCAATCCTGCAAGGTAGGATTCTTTTCCTTATTTTTTCAGATAAGAAAATAGAGGTTTATAGAGGTGAAGTAATATCCACAATATTATCTAAGAGGTAAAAGGTACATCAAGTGTGCAACCTACCTGAGTCCAGATCTGATAGTCTTCCTACCACCTACCATATTGCTTTTGTATTGTTCTATTCAACACAATGGATGAAAATACAACTCCACCGTGTCTTACCTCCAGCCCTGAAATCCAAAAAAAAATTTCTGAAAACTGAAAGGTGTTTTGGCAAATACCTGACCTTTATCTGAACTCATCATCTGTGGGCACAACCTGACCTGATGTGACATAAAGCTATTTATAGTTCTATTATTTGTTCCACTTAGTTTGAGTACTCATACATTTTGCTACAAACATAGTAATGTGTTAAATTATAAGGCACTCCCCCAGACCCTGCTAACAGCATTCTTATGTAATATTTGCATTGTATTGCTTTCATAAAATCTGAAAAATACTGAATTCTGAAACACATGTGGCCCGAGGGGTTTCTAATGAGAAACTGGGAATCCATAATAAGTTATTATTTGTGAATGATTTTATAGCTCATAAAATTTTTATGAGTTGAAGGAATTGGTTTTCCTCTAATGCACAAGGAGGATTTTAAGGGATTTATATGTGCCTTTTCGTCTCACTTTTTTGATAAAGCAGATTGTTCCCTGGTTTCAGGCTCTTAATCAAACTGGATCCTAGTGGAAGTTTTGAGTTATTTGTTCTTGCAGAAAGATATTTAATTTTTAAATGAAGTAAAATGAAAAAGGGGGAAAGCACTTTTAAGAAGTGTTGATATTTACTTTATTTAAATTAACTTTTAGATTTAAATTTCCTAAAATAATGGCTTAGAATAACAATAACACTAAAACAATGTACTAAAGGGATCCAGCTATTAAAATGTATTCTAAAAATAGTGAATAAATATTGGAAAATATTAAAAATTTATGAGTGCTTTGCATTTATATATCAATTCACAATCTATAAAATGTTTTTATCTACCTGATTTTATGTACAATAATAGTTATTATTATAGGAAAGTTACCACTTACTGAGTGATACCTGTTCACTAGGCTCTTTATATAAACTATTACTGATCCTCATAACTCTGTAAGGTTAATATTATTATTTCAGTTTTACAGATAATGAAATTGAGGCTCAATGAAGCTAAAATATTTGCCTTCAATTGCACAGATAGGGGGTTCAGGTGAATACATAAGGGGACTTGTGAGTGGAAGGTATTTTCCTTCTGGTGTTTTATTCTCATTACCATTAAAAGATTCAAAGTATTTTTAACTTTAAAGTTCCTGCTTGTGCTGAAAAAAACTCAAGCTGGAGACACACAAAGTTAAATCAAGTACCAACAGTGCCACTCTCAAGTGTGACTTCAGGCAAGAGACAAAATATTACAACCTCAATCTCCTCACTTGTCAAATGAGGTCATTATATCCTGTCCTCATGTTGTCATGGGAATTATGTCAAATACTGGAAAGATTAAATCTTAGTAAAGGAAGCCAGTCAAGTCATGACAGGCCACAGTTCTTGATGTTTCAATAACAGGAAAGAAAAAAAAATTTCCCTGCAATTTGTTACTCATAAAGAGGGCTTGATTCGGACACTAAGTTTAGCTTCAAGTTATATAAAAATAAAATAAAATTCATTTATCATTCTTTAAAATATATATGTATATATGTTTTTAAAAGTAAAAAATGTTAAACTGTATAAAGAAGTACATAAAATATCTTAGGTTACTTTTTCACTGAGCTCTAAAGATTCTTCCTTTACATATTCACCCTTACACTTAAGTTAGAGAATAAACTGGGAGATGTTTCTCATGTTCACTGGATCAATCAATCCTTCCTTCACAGCTACAGTTTTCCTCTCTCCAAGTGCCCTGATTTGTTGTGTTCCTTGCTCGTTAAGACTGTGCTTGGAGCACTAATTTTTCTCTCTTCTTATCAAACAAAAAAAAAAAATTTTTTTTAAGTGTTTTGGAGAGTTATTCATCAGTACTCATCAGTTATTCATCAGGCAGAGTGCTGTCTCCCTAACCAGCCTCATAGCCCACAGATCAGAAGGTAATTTATTACCTTGAAAGATCTTTCTTTTCTATTGGAAGTCTTAGTGACTTCCACAGAGATTCTAAATTGTAGCTGCTCTCAATAATGCAAAAATACTTCTTGTTCTATAAGGGCTTTGTTTTCTTCTACTTTGAATGTGTATGAGGAAGCAGATCGTCTTAAAAAGGGCCCTAAAAATGGAAAATTATGACAAGAATACTTTTGTCTTAGCACTTTTTCTGGGGGAAGAATGGACTTCTCTGCTAAAAATTGGTATCTTTTGATGTATCTGAAAGATGACTCTGTTTCTGCTCACCTTTCTCATTTAAAAAAACTGCCACCTTCACCTCTCCTTAGATTTGTTTTTCCTCATATAACAATGCATATATCATCTTTGCAGGTAGAAATGGGGACTAAAGACCCCATTCTTTGCATGGGAAAACACCCCCAGAAAAAGAGGAAAATAAAAAAGTAAGCTAAGCGAGGCAGAACAAAGGAAAGTCAGCTAGTTTGTCTTTAAACCAGCTGCTGCTAAATTTCTTATCTGAGCAAGTTTCCTGCTTTTCCTAGAAGCCTGGCCTGTTGGGGATACAGCTTACTAACACCCCTGCTAGGTCTGTAAGCCCTCTGAAAAACTAGTGGCCACAGAGGAAGCTGTGTGCAAGGCTTAGCAAGAAACATTAACTGGGCCACCTCCTGTGCAGTTAATAGTCAAAGCAAATATCCATTGTGGAGATTTGTATTTGGCTGGGGCAGAAATCAAGGGAACAGCTCAAGCCCTGAAATATAGGTAGGAGGGCTTATATCCCTTATCACAGAGGAAGACCCTCTGTGGTGGTGATGAGAGGAAAAGCTCTCTTTCCCATGTATTCTTCAGAGGAGATTATTGCCAGTGGCATTTTACTCTACAGTGAACTAGCAGAAATTAACACACACACACACACACACACACACACACACACACACCCAGGAATCTGTGTGTGACCACAGACAAGAGGCTGACCCAAACAAGGCTCAGGTTCCAGATTTCTCAAGACTGCTCAGACCCTTAAAGTTAATGATTATAGAAACAATAGAAGCTGATATGCTTACTCAGAGAAACTGCTGACATCTTTGTTCCCTTCCTCATGTTACCTTCTGGACTAATGAGCAAATAGCCTTCAATAAAAGCTGAGTGGAACTGATACTCAGGGCCTCCATCAGAATGCCACAAATGATTAGTGGTCCCCTGTGCTCCCACCTTTCAGAATTCTATTCTGTGTTTCTTGTCTTTTTCTCTCTCATCTTTTCTAACCTTACATTTCTTTGCTTGACCACAGCCAAATCCACAGGTCTTAATGAACCCTGCCCATGGGGCAGGACTCCAGCAACCTTTCCCTTCTTGTCAGGATCATTATTAGAATCTGAGTAAAATGCATGGGAGAGGACTTTGAGAAGACAAAATTATATACATTTATAAGATATGTTACTAGATTAATTGCTTTTTATACAGTAGCATTCCTCTCAGTGTCCAAGGAAAGCCATTCATTTCAACATTGTTCATAATGACTAAAATAATCTAAATGCCCATCAGTTGGGGGCTAAATAAACAATGGAAATCCAATATAATATAATTTGTCAAGAGAGAAAAGTAAGGAGCAAAAAAGTGTATGCAGTATAACAGTGCTTGTATTTTTTGAAATAAGCAAAATAATACATGCAGCTATTCCCAAGTGTATGCATCAAATGTCTCTTAAAAAGTATAAAATTAATTGATACCTTTGGTTCTCTCAAGACAAAAAAATAGAAGGAATTTTTTTTATTTCCTACCCTTATACTCTTTTGAATTGAAAATCACACCAACATAGCACCAATTCAGAAAAAATTAAAATTTTAGATAAAAATATCCATGAACAATTTTCATAATGTGTGAGAAACTTAAGATGTAAATGACTCTGCAAAAGTGAGCTGAGTTACAAGTACATAGGCTCATGTTAGTCATTAGAGTGGTACACTTGTTTAATAGCTTGTGTTCATCTTGCTTTCACTTTTCTCCCATTTAGGTCAGATGTTTTTCTTCAAATTTTTGATCACTGGAGAACACACAGTGCCCTTTGTTCCTGGCTCAAATTAGCCTACACTCTCCCCACTGTAACTTGGGTCTCTAGATCTAAGCTCTCAGCCTCAGATCCGAGTAGTCACTTGAGCCTGAACTCAACTAGCAGTCAGTATCAGGTCATGGTATAAGATGGGAGGAAAGTGTCCTGGGGTAGAAGCTGGGCTGAGCTGGGCTGTCAGGAAGGGATGGGCAGTACATCAGCATGCTTCCTGAGATAGGCAGAATCGGGGACTATAACATGAGACCAACCACAAGTCAAAGGCAAGGTCAGCATTCAGATTGGAGACTGAGGCTAAGGGCCAGAGTGCCAAGTTGCTCTGCATGGCACAGGACAGAGCAGAGATCAGGTGTACATGTGTAAGTTCGATATTCAAACTAACCTGACTCCAGTTTCCACTGCAGAATATAACTAAAATATGCCACCTACGCTGGTTTTAAGGACTTTTTCTATTATGGACACAGAAGAGAGAGGGGCAGGATTCTTCAAGGCCACTTATAACAAGTAGTGGGAACAAATGTGATTCTCTTCCCTCACACATTCATTGTCCAACCCAAATTATACAACCATGAAGCCATGGATAAATGAGTTGTGAACAAATTTTCTCTATCCTTTCCCTGGATTGGGTTAAACAGTATGGGTGTAGATCTGATGTTTAAGGACACAGGCCAGTGACATTAGTGGCAGTGTGTGAGTAGCCATGATTTATAAAATCAAACCATAGATTATATCAACAACCAGAAGTTGTAATGCCAGAAGCAATGCTCAATTGCCTTGGTACCATTTGTTTTGTTCTTGGTTCATATTCTGATGAAGGGACTAAGTTGTGCTTGATTTTGCTTCATTTAGATGCCATTATTCAAGTCCTCAGTCAGTAGCTGCATTCTAATCCTACTGAATTTAATAATAGTACTAAAAATCTCTAAGGTGCAGCATCATTTGATCACTGATCTTAGCATTGATTCAAAAACAGCCTTACATGTAGCAAAGAATAAACCTTATCCTTGCCTCTAGGTTTTCTGCAGAGATAATGAAAAGAACTGGATTTTCATGCTCACTTTGGAAGAGGCAAGTAGGAAGGAGAATGAAAGCTGACCATAAACCAGTAAATCAGTTGCTGTAGGCAGGACACCTGCCCTGTCAGTCTTAGCTACATCCAAATGGAAAAAGGGGTGATCTAGGATTACTCTCCGGCAATGCCAATGGCCAAGGAACTAAAAGGTCATATCTATTATTGTTGGCATTTCTCTCCCCACTAAGCTTTTTTTGAGTGGATGTCATACTCATCTCATACAGAAGGAATGTCTATCATGCTAGAACATTGCTGTTAATATTTGATCTAATAAAAGATACCCTATTTTTCTTTTCTGCAAACCAATATATCTAGCTGCTGCTAAAAGATGATTCCTTTTTTCTGACCACTTCAACTTTAGGTTTTAGGGACTTGAATCCTTAAGCAAAGTTTCATTTCCTGCCTCTAATTTTAAAGTTAAAATTATCCTTTTAAAAACATTATATTAACCAAAATAAAATGGCATAGTCAGGCCTATACCCAGAAGGAGTTCTAGGCAAATAGTCAAATGCTCCTTTGGAAGAAGCCACTGGCCTTTACCAACAATATCATGTTCACCAGCAAACAATTTGGCACTACATGCATAGTGTCAGAGTCAGGGGAAGAACTAGAAACACAATCTTAACACACAAAAAGAAATTAGGATAGAAAAGTGTAGCAAAAGCTGGCGCCTGCTTCAGGCAACCACACAATAAAATTCTGACCTGCTTGGCAGGAGACTTCTGAGAACTCTCAGAGCCTGAGACAGGAGCAACAGAAGACCATATTTAAGAACATCAGCTGTGCACCCTGGCTAGCTAGCACCCCTAGGAATTACCAACAGGAGGAATTGAGAACACTGCCAGGAATTCATCTTCCCCAGATCAAATCACTGCATAAAGTTAATCCTATTGTAAGTCCACACTCCTAAGTTTCATTTTAACTGAAACTCGGGTTTTAGCCTCAAGGTTCCTTAAGGACTTCTTTGGGCTCTGTGGGTCTTTATTTTAAAGGCATTAATTGACATGAACCTGGGAGGTGTTTTTCCTGGAGTTCTTTCTTACCAAACTGGTTCCAGCTTCCTCCTGGGTGATGATGGAAAACCAAGGCATTTGCCAGCATATCATCCCCTCATTTTGTAATTCTCGGGCAGTTGCACAAAGGTTATGTGGAACTTTACCAACTAGTTAAGGGCAGAGTCTGGGACAGTTTTAAAGGAATCGGAACTATTATTGCAATGTCCAAGTTTTGCATATTAAGGGACTCCACCCAGGGCCAGATAAACTAGGTACAAGGGGATGCAGCCAGGGGACCTTCACTCAACGCCTTTTCACACATAAGCCTGGAGTTCTGAAACCCAGGGCCTTTCAAGTCGTGGTTGAGAATTGTTGCCTAAAGTCTCTCCAGAGTTTTCTGATTCCAGAAACTAAAGGGTCTCTAAGCAACCACAGAAGAAACCCCTGTGTACTATTTCTATGGAAGTTATTGCTAAAGGAAGAGTGACTCTATATCAGGTATCTTTAAGAGTCCTTAAAATTCTTCACTTGTAGCTACATTCATCTTAGAGAGCAGCTTATATTGAGGGAACCCTTGTTTGTCTGGAGCAACTTAAAAAACAATTTAGAAAGAAAAACAGAGGACCAACTAAATTAACTGCCCAAGTAATTTTTTCCACAAAGGAGACAGGATCAGAAAGATTTTTCTTTTAAATTGTGCTGTTTTGCCTGGAAGAGGACAGGGATCTTTTCTGAAATTTTTTTGTGGAGATCCTAAAAGAAATTTCCTTTTCTCCTTCCCATCCTGGAAGTAGAAGGGAGGAGGACCTATTCTGTTCCCCTTACCCCAGGGACTGGAAGAAATAAAGTAGATGTTTGTGAACATGCAGAAATGCGCATTCATCAGCTACCGTGGAGCCAGGGGGTTAAATCATGTGTGGCTTGGTTTTTCCACAGAATGTAGGAAAGGTAAGCACTGAAAGAGCTTTCAGGAGATGTATGTGCTCTGGGCCTGGGCGGGCTGCCTCTGGTGATATGGAAACCACAGCGTGCATGCCCCCCATTATGTGTCTTTGTTCACACTTTTGAGCTTAGAAAAGAGGATCTCTATAATATACTCTGTGCACTCTGCCCTGGAATAATGAGTCATTCTGCAAATTGCTGGTTCAAATAATGGTCTTACCACTTTTCTTTGATAGACCTACTAGGACAAAGATCAGGTGTAAATTAGAATGACAATCTCCTGCTTGCAACAATGGATTGGATATTTCCACTACTAGAAGGCATTTGATTATTGTACCTATCTTTACTTAGTCACAGTTCAGACTTGAGCATTTAATTCCAAAACCACTGCAGAGCAAGTTATCACCCTGTATTTAGCATGCTATATTCAATGGTTAAAAGGGTATTGCACATACCAAAAAAGAAGAAGAAAAAAAGAGAGAGAAAGAAAGAACTCCAGAGTCGGATCCTAGTAGAAGCATTAAAAAGTTTAAGAAATCTTATGAGAAAAAAAAAAAGACTAATTTATTAAAACTATTAGTATTATTTATTTATTTATTTAAGACAGAGTTTCAAGCTGTCACCCTGAGTAGAGTGCTGTGGCATCACAGCTCACAGCAACCTCAAACTCTTGGGTTTAAGCAATCCTCTTGCCTCAGTCTCCCAAGTAGCTGGGACTACAGGCGCCTGCCACAACACCTGGCTTTTTTTTTTTTTTTTTTTTTTTTTTTGGTTATAGTTGTCATTGTTGTTTGGTGAGCCTGGGCCATATTCAAACCCACCAGCTGTGTGTGTGGCTGACACCTTAGCCACTTGAGCTATAGGCACTGAGTCCCATTAGTATCTTTTAAAGCGGCTGCAGAAGTGAATATTAATTTGGTCTGCTTTCTGAAGGAGGAAGCATGTCAGGAATATAGTATTCAGATTCTTTAAAAAGTGTTTATAAAAGACATCAAATGTGTTTTTAAAAAATATTACCAGGGGTCTTACCAGCAAAAATTTTTATTTTGTAGGTGTCATAATTATACATTACTTTGGTATAAATAACATACATGTATATATAATGTAATATCTGTATGAATGCTTAATAGCATGCTAATAGCTGTTTGTTGTTAAATCAACACCACAAGATTTGTTATTTACTATAAAAAATTTAGAAATAATTTCGTACTCACAAAATCAGTGCCATTGAGAATAGTGTCTGAATAGGAAAAATCTGCTAGACCGATAAGTCCTCTATGAACAGGACAAGCGCAGCACTTGAAGGTCATTGATATAGTTTGTGAGTCTGGCCTCAATGGACTCAGCTGCCAAATCCAACCCAAGTCCTGATGTCACCTGAGCCTTTTGGAGTAAGATTTTCATGCAAGGTGCTGGTGAGTGAGCTTCCCTTGCAACCAACCCTCTCGAAACTATAGAAAATTCATGTGACTGTTCTGTGCCTGTTTGCTAATAACAGGTGTAGAACTGGGGAATTTAGTCAAAGACTTGTTTTCATTGAGCTCTTGGTAGTTAGGTTGTGGGGGTGAATTTACATAACCCCCAGATACCTCTAACAAGGCTACTGGTACTTACTAAAAGACCTTAATATTTGTTGACCATCCAAATTGGCTAAGGACATTTCAATAAAGTAAATAATCAGTTGAGACACATGCACCGAATTTTGATGCCACCACTGAGACACATGCACTGAATTTTGATGCCACCACTGAGGCAGGTGATTTACAAACTATACATTAAGAATCCTATACAGGATTTGGAAAGGGCATATTCACTTGGAAATTCATTTTAGATATCCAGTGTTTGTTGAAAGAATAAGAGAGCTAACAAAGTTATTAGGGGAATCAGCAAAATTTTTTTTAGTCTTAAAATGATTTAGTTAGATAGACCCCCAGAAAAAGTGCATGGAAGGAGTTACACAACAAGGTGACTGACATGACTGACTTTCACTTCCCCTAACATTTATACTTGAGAACTTATCTCCTTTAATATTTACACGTAGGATTTAGTTCAATCTGTGTCAAGCAGATATTTGTCATGCAATTGTTTGAATTTCAGACCACATGCAATTACTTGAAATATTTTGTTTATATCATCATCTATTTGCCTGAGAATTAAAATCCAACTCTTTTTTAATGAGGCTTAGTGGTTCATTTACATTTGTGCAGTATTTTATGATTTACAATGCACTATGATGTTGTTTTTAGGTGAGAAATATGGCTTAATAATGTCATCTGTAATAGAAGGATTCATTAGTTCCACAACTAGTTATAGAAGATAAGATACAAATTGTATTTTCTCAGTTTTAAGAATAAATATGAGCATGGTTAATTAAACTGCCCAAGTTACCTGTTCATGAATTAAAAGAGATTCCTAATGATTGGCATTAGGATTGCCATTTTGGATTGGCATTCCAAAAGTTGACCATCCTATGTTTTTAAATGTATAGACTATATCTTTTTAACTAGTAATTTTAATAAGCATGATGGTCAACCAGATAAATTTAAAATTTTATGTTTTCAAAAACATGAAATTATAAGATGTCATGAATGCCTCTGTGTTGTGGATTGAAATGATTATATATGTAGAGCTGACTTGGTTATTAATAAGAAAACTCATTAGCAGATTTAAAATTGCCTTAATAAATAAAATATCCCAAGACAACAAATGTAAGGTTGAAAATTATCTTTAATTACATTAATAAAAGTTATTAGAGTTATGGATTTCTTTTAAAATTTGCACGTCAAAAGTTCAAACCATATTTGAAGAGTTAAATTTTGACACTTATGATGTGTCAAAAAATGTGATATAAAGACCAGTGTTCTCACTCCCCCAGCAATGAGTGACAGACACAATCTGACCACTTCATTCCTCCCATTAATAGAACTAAGAGCGAAAAGGCTCCGTTTCTTTAGTCCAAAAATGAATGTGAGTTTACCTTTAGCAAAGTTCATTCACATATCCAAACATACTGTGTCTAACATCCCTGAGTTTAGATCAGGGCATTTGGGAGGCATAATTCCTTGCTAAGCATTCCATCCTTCTAAATTTTCATGAAAATACAATAGTTGAAGTTTAAAACAACCATTTAATCACTCTCTCTACAAGCATTTAATGAGCACCACTATCTTCCAGTATACTATAAATGAGGAAAATGCAGTGGTGAAAATATGGTCAAGGTCTATTATGTCATAGAGAGGCCTTTTTAGAGACTGTTATAGACATGAAACAAGTAAATTAATTAATTAATTTCAAAAAAATCAAGCAAAAATTTTTCAGAATGCAAAAAGTTCTATGAAAGATATAAGACCAAATGATATAATAGAAGGTATGAAGCAAAGATATCCACTGGAAAAAATTAAGCTGGTAACACATCCTTGTTATTATATAAGTGAAGAGAAAGTGAGAAAGACTAATTTAAAGGAAATGGAAGCTGATAAATACACATAAAACTTCTTGCCATTTAAAATGATTAATTAGAATTTGTAGTATTGATTAATCAGAATTTCTAATGTCTTACTGCAGAAATACCCAGGATAATTATCACCACTTCTCCGCGACTCACTTCCCTCCTAGAAATAAGGCTTATTTTGCCACTAGAAACATTTCTAAAGGAGCAGAGAATTTACAGAACTATGGGGAGCAAGCCAAATCTAATAGTCAAAGATGATCATTTCCAGAATGCGTATTTCCTCATTTTAGGGAAATTATGGATCCCAGAAAAGCCACTTTTCATCACGGAACTCTGAACACTATAAAGCAACTACTAGCTTTTGGAATTTGGTCCTACTAAGGTGTACATTTCTCTATTCAATGGCATTTAACAGATTTCTTCCGTAACTAGGCACAGATGGCACTCTTTGATGTTCTTTTGTTTTTTCTATACCGAAGAATTATTTTTGAGAACAAATTTAAATTTGAAACTCATCACAATTTATTTGGTTTTATAAGTGTTCATGTTTTTAACTTTAAAATAGTGTTCATCTGGGAAAGACTTTATTTCTTCTTCATTTATGAAACTTAGTTTAGCAGGATACAAAATTCTTGCTGGCAGTTCTGTTTAAGAAAACTAAAGATAGAACTCTTCCAACCTTCTAGCTCAGTGGTTCTCAACCTTCCTAATGCTGCGGCTCCTTAATATAGTTCCTGTGGGTTGTGACCCAGAGGTTGAGAACCGCTGTAATTCTAACTGGTAAGTTTTCTGTTGAGAAATCTGCTGTGAGTCTAATGGGTTTTCCTTTGTAAGTTACTTGCTATTTTCACCTCAAAACTCCCAAGGACCATTGCAAAATCCTTCCTGTTGACATTGGCCAGTCTGGTGATGTCTTGGTGATTCCCTTTTTGCAATGAATCTGCCTCCCAAGAGTTCGTCGAGCTTCTTGTATCTGAATGTCTAATTCTCTAGCAAGACTCGGGAAGTTTTCTTCAATTATTCCCTCAAATAGGCTTTTCAAGCCTTGTGCTTTTTCTTCTTCACCCTTAGAGATTCCCCATGTAAGGTGATTCTTACATTTGGCCATTTTACATAACCACTTATTTCTCAGTCTTTGTTCATTCCTTTTGATTCTTTTGTTTTTATTTTTGATTGCGTTAATTCAAAAAAGTTATTCTCAAGCCCTGAAATTCCTCCTACTGCTTACTCTAGTCTATTCTTAAAACTTTGCAGTTTATTTTGTATTTCCCTAAATGAACTTTTCATTTCCAGAAATTCTATTTGATCTTTTAAATATATCTATCTCTTCAGTAAATTATTCATTCATTTCCTGTATTGTTTTTCTGCTTTCTTAGAGTTGCTTTTCCATTTTCTCTTTGATATCATTGAGCTTGCTTACAATTCATATTTATATTTATCTGTCATTTCAGTACTTTCATTTGGTTGGATCAATTGCTAGAGAACTAGTGTGCTCCTTTGGAGGTATCCCTTCACTCTGATTTTTCATACTTTTGGAGTTCTCAAGGTGATTCCTTCTCATCTGGAGCAGCTGTTGCTTCTTTTTAAATTTTCTTTTGTTTAGATGGGGCTTCCCCAACGTATACCCTCTTAAGGATGTATCTGTTGCATATATTGGACAAGGACCTTTGGCTTAGAGTACTACTTATCCATAGAAAGGAATGAAAGAACGTCATTTGCAGAAACATGGATGAACTAAGTGAAGTATTTCAGGAATAGAAAACCAAACACTAAATGTTCTCACCAGTAAGTGGGAAGTAATAGATGAGTCCAGGTGGGCACGAAACAATATAAAGGACATGACAAACCAAGAAGGAGGGAAAGTAAGTATGGAATAAAAAATTATCTATTGGGTACAATAAACAATATTCTGGTGATGGGGTTACCAAAATTCCTGACTTAAGCATATATAAGATATCCATGTAACAAAACACTTAAATCCCCTTAATTAGTATTTTGAAATAAAAGAAAAGAAAAGAAAATAAGAATCAGAGAAACAGATAGACAAACACTATTAGCTCCATCTGGCTCAGCGGCTCAGTGTGGGGCCCTAGACAATGCCCAAAGTTCTCCGCCCTCCTGCTCAAGCTCTCCCCAAGGAAGTTCACCTGAGTGCCAAATCCAAAAACAACAAAACAGTTCACAGAAACCAGCAAGTGTGTTCATAAAAATACTGTCAAGAGTCAGCACCTCTTCCTGAGACTCAGGTCTAAGCTGCAGGGATACCGTGCAACTTCAGCCCACTCAGAGCTGCTGCCTCTGAAGCTCTGCTCTGTAATCTGGTTAGTTCAAAAGATGTGTAGTCAGACTAACAGCATTCCACAGAGGCTCCCATCCAGAAGGACAGTTAAAGGACAAAAATTTAGTAAGTAACCTGGTGGATTAGAGATGCACCAAGAGAGAAGGTTGAAGAACGTACATCAACCCTGCTGAGGCGAGCTGTGACCCCAAGGATACAAACGAAAGGTACAAAATCCATCACCAAGTGGATAGGAGTCCCCTTCCCAATGAGAACAGCTCAGAGTGCCCCACAAACAAACGAGCAGAGTTCAAAGGTGCTCCCACTACACTCCATGGGAGAGACCCTCTAAAAACTGGACCTACCTTCCCTACTAGGGTGCCATGGAGTTCTCCTGCCAGGCATAAAACTGTATAAAACTGTACATATTCTCTACCTGCAACTCTGAGCTCCCAGCACTCCCCTCTACTCTCACTCTTAGGTCTGGAGGCCTGTCCCCCAGGAGTCCAGATTCTTGGGTGATTTCTCAAGGAGTGTGGACAAGGCCTAAACTGCAGCTGGTCAGTGCTGACTCTGTTGTTTGGGAGTGAGGAGAGAATGGTCAACTGAGAGGAAACCACAACCAAGCAGTGGTGCCCAGAGGGGCAGACCAGCAGCCGTGTTTTGGCAGCAATAGAGCTCACTCCCGGATATTCCAAAGCCACACCCCCTATCTCCCTGGACAACCAGAGGAGGCTCGGCATCTACTCAGGTGGCAACCACAATGAAACAGATCTGGGATGGAAACGCAGGCCCCATGAGTAAAGGGTGTGCCTGAGGCGGTACTGGCCTGGGTGGAGCGTGGGGACTAGAAACACACGCGCAGAGCCAGGAAGTTCCCAGGGTGGGGCTGACCCAGAGGACCACTTTACTGAGCTTAAGATGCACCCAGCCCTCAGGGGATCATCAGCCTTTAGACATAGGAAGACAGGTGGCTAGAACTGACAGCTAACCGAATACAAAACTGCAGGAGCAAAGACAGGGCCTGAGGTGCAGGCTCTGGGAATTCAAAACAGCTTTTCTTCTGCAAGGGAATTTAGCAGGGACAGAAACAAATTCCTGCAAAGTTGTTCTGTTCTGTTCTGTCAGTAACATCAATCAGGAGCGGGGCTGGAACTGAGTGAACACCCCCCCAGCCTTCATCAAGCACCCGAGGTTGTCAGGCCTCACCACACCTGCTGGATAGAGGCAGAGTGCAGTGGCCTCATTGAGCAGATGTAGATTTCCTTGTGATTCAGGTAGGTACAAACCCCTGGAGTATCTGTTCACTACAGGCAACTGGGTCAAAGCCCAGCCAGGCTATCAGTGACTGGGTGTCACAGACAGGCAAGGTGGGGGAGGAGGCATCAACCTTCCCAGACTTATCTATTTGCTGGGTGGGTCCTCCTGACTCCATGGAGCACTGGACCAAGTGATATCTGAGTAGTCCCCAGACCCCTACGATCCAGTTGCCAGAGACCTTTTAAAATCTCCCACCTGAAATCAAGTTGCTCATGTCTGCTAGAGTTTCTCTTATAAATTGAGGTGTGTTGTGGTTGGGTGCATAAACATTAATAATTAATATCTCATCATATTGAGTATTACTTTTAACAAATATGAAGTGTCCATCCTTATCCTTAATTATTTTGGTTGATTTAAAGCTTATTGTGACTGCGAACAAGATTGCAACACCTGCTTTTTTATGCTTTCCATTTGCCTGAAATATAGATGACCATCCCTTCACCTTCAGTCTATATTTGTCTTTTAATGTAAGATGCAATTCTTGGATGCAGCAGATATGTGGCTTGAGTTTTTGTATCCAGTCAGCCAACATGTGCCTCTTTAGAGGACAATTTAAACCATTCACATTAATTGAGAACATTGATAAGCCTTTTGAGAGTCTGGTGCACATTTTTAATCCTTTTGCGACTGTGAAAGTTAGAATTTGAACAAAATTTTCTGGGTGGGTTTACTTTTGTGGTGGAGGATTATGCTGGTCTTTATGGAGGATAGGTCTGAGAATATCCAGGAGAGCTTCTTTACTTATGGCAAATTTCTTCAACATGTGAATGTCATTGAAGTATTTAATTTCTCCATCATAAATGAAACTCAGTTTAGCTGGGTATAGGATCCTGGGTTGAAAGCTATTTTGCTTTAGGAGATTAAAGTCAATGACCATCCTCTTCTAGCTTGAAAGGTTTCAGCAGAGAGATCTGCAGTTATTCTAATATTCTTCCCCTTGTAGGTAATGGTTTTCTTTTGTCTGGCAACTTTCAGAATTTTCTCCTTCATATTAACTTTAGTGAAATTGATT
>CAUYPK010110188.1:0-15987 GCA_963574355.1 Loris lydekkerianus | reverse complement strand
CAAAACTCAAATAATTTTTTAGGTATTGTGGCACAAATGGGTTTTGTATTTAAAAAAAAAAAAAAAAAAAAAAAAAAAAAAAAAAAAAGAGTTAAGAAAAGAACATACTCACTCTGCTTTGAACTCCTTTCAAAATAATTTAATGATCTTTAAAAATGTTCACAGCACGACTAAGATCCTCTCACGGCACACCAATGTGCCACAGCACACCAGATGAAAAATCACTGTTTTAGGGGGTCATTAAGCAAGTAACAGCAGATAGTACAGCAGAGTCAGCCCGCTGGGACGGAGCTGTCCTCCTGTCCAGGGCAGGTGTGGTATAAGGAAGGTAGATGTCTTTAGAACAAGCTCGAACTGCCAGCAGACTGCCAGCAGACCTTGTATTTTGTTCAGGCTTTTCTGAAACTCTTTACCCAAGCCCTGACAAAAAGGATATACAACATCATTTATAATATGATGAAGAATTGAGGAATGGTCAGTTGGACATCTGAAGTTATCAGAAACTGGGGAGGGGGTGGAGATTGGGGAGAAAAAAGGGAAAAAGAGAGAGAGAACAAGAGAGAGAGAGAATATCATTTCATTGTTTTCAAATTAAGTGAAGAACACAGTGTTACCTTTGACAGAGTGAGGGTAAAAGAATTCCCATGCATGTTCTTTTGGTTGTTTGAGCTTTATAGCTCAGCTGGGAATTTCACAGAGAACACAATTCCTCGCTTGATGGCGGCCTGGCAGGAAGAACGGTACCTGGAAGGAGAGTCTTTCCTCTTGATATTTGCTGAGCACCGCTGAAGACTCAAGGGCTCTTTGCGCTCAGATAAAAATCTGATCTTTGAGATATTTATCTGCACTGGTTTTAATCTAAACCTTTTACGTCACCCACCCCTGCGGAGGGGTCGTGGGTCTTCATTGAATTTTCTTTAGCCATTGGGCTGCTCTTTGATTATTTTGGAGTTTTACAGCTAGAGTAAATTTCATTTCATATTTTGTTTGAATACAGCAAAAAATAGATATTGAACTTTTTCCTTTCTTTTGGGCATTTAGCTTCCCAGAATACCCTTTCATTGTTTTTTTTTTTTTTGTTGTTGTTTGTTTGTTCGTTTTTCCCCTGTGTACTGAGTTCCCCCAAGTTAATTCACATACTCGGAAATGTTAAGTATAAAGCAGCAGCGTGTCCATGAACCTTAGGGGTGTTTTGTTTTTACAGAATCATTTAGTAGGTGCAGTCTCCTTTTGGCTCTAACAAATCAAAACGCAAGCGCCCCTCTTGCGTGGGAGATGATTCTCTGCAGGACTTAAGCAAACCTCCTCTCCTTGAAGACTTAGGGATATTGAATGTAGAACCCTGGCTGTTTGCCTGGTTCCACTCTTCTGGCTTGTGTGATATTATAAAACACGTAATGATACTCTGTATGGATAAAGACAGGATATGGTTTTTCCATACTTTTAGCAAGTGGCACTTAAAGTTTTGTAGATGGAGCTGGAGCCAGGGTGTCTAGAACACCAAGCTTTCTGACAGTCTAGCTTTTAAGTGCTGCAATTGGCTTTTCATAGCTGGTGACCCTTGGGACCTGTGCACTAACAGCATTGTCTGACCCTGGTGCTGTTTGTTGGGAATGTCACAGGAAGTCTAAATTAAATGGCAAGTGCCCTTGTGCCTTAGGTCTGCTTTCAGGTATCTGCAGAGAAATGGGCCCTCCCTGAAGGAGGAAAATACTCTCCAGTGTGTAGTCAGGAGTCAATAAAATGCAGGGGCTCTGCCAAATTGATTGTGCCCATAGAAAGGCATTAGATACATATGATATCAATTAAGAGTTTTATTAATAGGGGCAGTTTGGGAGCTTAGATTGACATTAATTTTAATGAGAAATTTATCAATCAAAACTTAGCCTGTAGTCTTTTACTATGGATTCCAAAATAGGCACCCCTTTAATGAATTACAAAAATTCATTTTCAAAGCAAACTGACTTTGGTACTTTAAAAGAAAGTTAGTGATTTTTCAAATGAAACTAATTTTTTATTTTTTTGCTCTTGTAACTTAATATTGGCATCCATTTTTTTCCCTATTAAATTCAAAGAAATAAGAAGATTGTGGACTGGAATTCACTTGGAATAATCACATCCCCAGTGCTTACATCAATATTTTATCACAAATATATGGCATAGACAAGCGTACTATTATGTGATGCATTTCTTAGACACTTATAGGGAAATATTTGTTATAAATGACTTATGTGTACAACCTAAAAGTATAAAGGATTTCACTTCACCTACAAAGAACCCTCCTCCTGGGGGAATCTTTGTGCAATGTAAAATAATTGCTCGTTACGTGAAATATCTTCTTCACATATCAGTAGTTTCAAAAACTAAAAGTCTGCATCTAAGGATTTCTCCCCAGATTGTGTACAACAATGATCTAGTGTGTGTGCAAATATATCCCTCGCATATGGCTATCTGACTTCTATATACTTTCTAGGGGAAATAGGGCCAGAGAAGGCTTTCCAGGATCATAACTCTAAAAGAGAATCCATGCCTTATTCTATCACAGTCTATTTTCTCCCACTGTTTTATTTTCTTACATTTACCACCAGAAGACTCTGCATTGTCTATTAACTTGTCTGTGTCCCCTTCCCCTTCAACTAAAATCTAGTGGAATGGCAAGTCTTGCCGTCAGGAACTCAGGCAGTTTTGTATATGGTTGTAGGCCCAATTCCTTTGACATAGTATACACTCGGTAAATATTTTTTGAATGAATGAATGGGTGTCTTGCTGAAGTTAAACTGGTGGGTAGCACCACTCAATCTTAAAACTGAAGCATGCAATATTTAACATACAACTACAGACACTATCTGTATTTAACGTAAGCAAGATGCAGCCACCAGGCCTCTCAGGTGGCAGCAGTGACACAGTTGACAATGAGAAGCTGGAACTCTGACTCTGAAACCCGTCAGCTCTGTGGCTTTCAGGAAGTTGCTCCTCTCTGAGCTTCACTTTATGTCCATCAAAATGGGTTTTCTTAATGGAAACTCCTTGAGGGATTTTATGATGATAAATAAGCAAATACTTACAAAGTGCTTCCCACTATAGCATAAGCGTGTTAGCTGGTGGTATTATTATTTTATGTGCTTGATTTATCTCCTTCCTGACATCTGAGCCTATTTTACTCTATTATTCCGTGCTAGAGATGTAAATAGAAGCATCTCTGTTAAAGCAAAAATGGAGGTAATTCCTTACTGCTCTTGCCCGTGAGATGTTTAAGGACTACTAGTTAAGAGTTCTGCCTCTTGTATACACGTCTTCACACACTTCATTTACAAAATAGGTGTTTACTGGAGATCTCCCTTTAAAAGCACTTCCCTGCTCAGCTACCTTGCTTCCGATTAACCAACTTTCTCTTTAACGACTTGGAGTCATGAAGTTTATTTTTTGTGACATTCACTCGAGGATAGAAACAAGGGTTGCCCATGGCTTTCCAGCAGGCTTTTATTTCAGTTTCATCTTGCAAACTTGCAGATGTTGTTTACATGAAAGACACATTTGTAGAAAGAAGGTAATATTGACGGATAACATCTGCTGTTAGGGACGATTCCGAAAACTGTTGTTAAGCCAATCCTATTATTTTGCTAAAATTTTTCACAATTGCTAGGGCCTTAGTTATGACTACTTAACTCAAAATTAGGACATAACTTTTAGAAAATTTTATTCACATAAACTTTTCTTTTTGAGGCTTAACCAAGCAATCAATATACGTGAAATTTAAGTACTTTCTAGGTACTTAATACCTTTCAAAGACTTCTAATTATACCTAGAATAAAACTCAGTCTCTATGTTCTACAAGACTTTATGTGATCCAATACCTCCTGCTGTTTTCATTTCTTCTTGTTTTCTCTATTCTGCCCCCCAGCCTGCTTTTGACATAGACCATTTCCCCATCTTAGAGGTTTGCCTTCATTGTTTACCTACCTGGGCCACCCAATGCCAGATGCTCCCAAGGCGTGTTCCTTCTGATTGCCCCACATCCCAGCCTAAATACCAGCTCTTGGGATTTTCTCTGCCTTAAAATATAAAGTGACATGCCTCAGAACTTTCATCATCGTTCTTAGCATTATTTGAAATTGTATATATGTATGTGCATATACAGTGTATGTATATATGTACACATAATTATATAATGCTCTTATGTATGTCATATATTTTTAAATTACTTCTTTATTTTATCTATCTCTCTGACCAAAACTTAAGACCCTCAGGAGCAGAGTCCATCTCTTCCTTACTTCTGGATGTATTATTTGTGTTTAGAAACATGGTTTTTTTTTTTTTTTTTTTTTTGGATGAGAGAATAATTACGTGAATACCAGGTACTGTGGCGGATACAAAAAAGTTTCAAAATATATTTTAGGTCTTTAGAAGCCTTCTGTCTACTAAGAGGGTTAAGCCATTGTGGTGTATGAGAAGATAGTTTAGCAAGCCAATGTGATTAAGTGATGGAAGCAATAAATACTGGGAGATTTGAAGACATAGAAATCACTTTACGCTAATGAAGGGTGGATTGATAGTGGAGGTGGGCCATGGAGGACGGGTAGGGCTTATAAAAGAAGCACAGTCATAATTCAGATTGTTATTGCACAAATCTAAGCATATAACTCGTACTTTAACTACAATGTAGGTATACTCAGTAGAGCCCAAGTGGATCAAAGGAAGGAAATGCACATTGGCCTTCATTCTTGCTGTGGTCCTCCTTGACGTTACGTGGATTAGGAGGTTCTCCAGGCGGAGCACTGTCCACCTTTGCAGGCTTTTCTCATGCCCTTTGCCTCACATATTCCAGATGAATGGCTTTTCTACCCCCTTAGATTTACTAGAAAGTTCCCTGCTCACGCATTCCTCTGGCCTGTCATACTGGATTTTCACCGGGCCTGAGCTCTCTCCGAGCAGTGCTGACACTCCCAGCTCAGACGTTCTCGTCCTTCACACTGTAGTTTATGTATCTGTAGCCTGGAAAGGGCTTCCCTGTCTTTCCAGACCAGCCTAGCTTTCCTGCCCTTTGTTTTTACCTTCCTGTTGCCCAGCAAATTCCTGGTCATTCCCTGTGGAAAGATTATCTTCCCCCCTTAGTGTACATGAGAACTGAAAATCTGTTTTCATGGCCTCTGTACCCCATGACCAGCACTGTGCTTAGTACTTCCCAGGAGCTGAGTAAATATTCCCTCAAAGGATGAATGAATGTGAAGGAAAGGCCCAACGCCATCTTCCTTAAGTGGGATGTTGGAATGCTCAGCTTACCTTGAAAGCATTTCTATAACCATAGACTCTTACTTAATGGAAACCAACATGAAAACGCCAACACTACCTTATTTATAAGGTGCTTTGTTTACTACAGCTATGAAAAGGCCATGCTGATGGAAGTTGTATGTAATTGTAGGTATTGTGCCAGAGACCGCTTACTGTCAGGCTGCCAGACCAAAGAGGCAGGCAGGGTGCTCTAGAGACCTTCACCCAACAGCGTTATTAAATGAATCTGTAAGGGTTAATAAATGGGTGGTAGCCCATTAAAACCAACTCTGAATGCTTTATTTTGACCACAGACTCATAGTCTGGACCATCATTGGGAGCCTAGAGAGATCTGAAGTGCATCCTTGCTGTGTTTTTGAGGAAGGTGGGCATCGTGATTATTAGGGGTAACAGCTAAGGTTGATTGGAGCCCCTCCCACACATCGGGCACTATTCTGGGTGGTTTATGAATATTATTGCGAATCCTTCTAGATAAGCCCCAAGGTTTAGGCATTATTCTCCCATTTATAATTGAGAACTTTGAGCCTGAGACTTTGTGGCCCTAGAGAACAAACTATTAAAGGCTATCTTTTCTCTTAAATGATGGCTCACCCTAAATTGCCTTCCTAGTATTTCTTATGAGAAAATATTTTTTGGCTGATGGGGCATATTCCCCTGGTTCCCTTAAATTAAATATATAATTTGTTATAGAGTATGTCATAGATTCAATCATGACATAAAAGGGAAAGCAGAACATGGAATTAAATGTACATTTTGTTAAATAAACTAACCACAGCATCCCATGATGGCCAAAGGTCATAATGTGTCTTCTTTACATGCAAAATTTAAACTGATTCCTCGGAGGCCATAAACTGATGTAGTTGAATGTGTGTCTAAAATGACTAGATCAAATCTCAGCCTTTCATCCCTAAAATGACTAGATCAAATCTCAGCTTTTCATCCCATGACCTGTTGGGCTACCTGAAGATTCTGCCACCTTCTGTGAGGAGGGGACGATGACACTGGGAGCTAGCTCATAAGCGTGAAATGAGAATTGCAAGAGTTGATGTACGTGTGACAGTTGAGCCATGTCTGGCTCTTCATAAACTAGCTAGTTATTATACTAAAGCATTTGGGGTAAGATGCAATTGCAGAACTTCATTCATTCATTTGTTCCATAATTATTACTGGGAACCACTCATAATTGACCATGTTCTAGACAGTGATGACATGGTCCTTGAGGACCTATCAGGATCTGGTGTATTTCAAGATCTATGTTCATGAACTTGACTGTTTTGAATAATTGTTAACACTGATAGTGTAATATTTTAGCATATTGAAAAACATCTGAATAGAGGCTGGGTACAGTGGCTTACACCTGTAATCCTAGAGCTCTGAGAGGCTGAGGTGGGTGGATTGCCTAAGCTTAGGAGTTTGAGACCAGCCTGAGCAAGAGTGAGACCCCCATCTCTACTAAAAATAGAAAAATTAGCCAGGCATAGTGACAGGCACCTGTAGTCCCAGCTAGTTGGGAGGCTGAGGCAAGAGGATTGCTTCAGCCCAGGAGTTTGAGGTTACTGTGAGCTGTAATACCACAGCACTCTACCCAGGGTATAGGGTGAGACTGTCTTAAAAAAAAAAAAAAAAAAAGAAAGAAAGAAAGAAAAGAAAAACATCTGGATTTCATCAAATATAATATGTTTGTTAAGTAATCAGTTTTATTTTTCCCTTAATCCATGTCCTTGAAAGATTTTTTGGCTTTGTTTTCAGGTGTGTCAGGCTCTTCTGACAGAAATAATGCTTTAAGGAACACACAGGCCTTTAACAAGCCTCTCCCAACTTGAGACATGTTATCAGTTTCTAGAGCATTGTCCTAGTTGTAACAGATAGTTTTTCCATAGACAAATTTGTTTTTCTTTCAATATTGTTTCTGAGGATGATGTGTTCGAAGACACATGAAACATTTCCTAGATATTTTTATTTTAATTAAAATTTGATTCAGTAAGTTGCTGCTGTTTTAAATACATTGGGGTGAAAGGATCTCCCTCCTCCCCAGGAAGGAGGAGGTGAGATCTGGCCTGGTTTCCCTGTCCTTCCATTACTCTCAGATGCTTTGTCAAGTAACCCTGGGGTGTTAATTCTCAAAACAGAATCAGGCTTCAGGGAATGGGAGAGATGTAACTTTCTCAGAACAGATGGGGAGCTAAATGGGTTTATTAATAGGTACATTTCATTCTAGATGTGTTAGATAGAAAAAGAAAGTGAAAGCCTGATGAGGAAGACCTGAGCTCTGCTTCCTCCTCCTCTGCCTAGAGAAAGAACTCCTTGCAGCCTCCATTCCTACCCTGTGAGATCTGCAACCACCAAGACCGAGACCAGAGCCCCACTTCCTTAGCACTTGTAGAAAAGCCAGTGAAGTCTTTGGTAGTTGGTGGATTCCCAGGATTTAAGAACCTAGGGAAAGGTCTCACTGCAAGATTGTTAAAGATTAATGCCTGGGAAGAGAAGATGATGTAGTGATACAGGGCTGTAGCGTAAGGGTAGGTGAGGCTGGAATGGTAGTTTGATTGGTAATACATGGTCAGGGAAGGTGATGTGGAAAAGTTACACCAAGAAAAAGGAGCCTGAAATATGCTGAACGTTTCTCTGGTGCCCCACATGCTCTCGTTCTGTGACTTCATTTAATATTTTCAGTTCTCTGCACATCTCTACTATTGGACATCCAGACTGGGGCACAGAGGGAACCAGTAGCTCATAATGGCAGTTGTGTTCAACTCCAAAGCAAAGTACCCCCTGTAGTAGGCATTGGAGACCTACTGGGTGGGCGTAAGGAACAGAGGGCAGTGACACTCGCGAATGTGGTTACAATCGATAAAATCATTCTCAAGTTCTTGTCTACAAAATCAGTACAAAAAACTAATCATCCATTCATTTTCTCTTTGCCTAAATAGTTTCATTTCAGTAGAAGCTAAATATCATTAGCATAAGGTTTGCCGCATTTGCTTTTTGATAAATGAATTTTGAACAAAACTCTAGTTTTAATGTGTTGAATGTGTCTGTGGGGATGTAAGAAGGTCAGGGCATGATTTAGCCAGACAGGGTCAGATTTGTTTTGGTGCCACACACTCTGTGAGTCAGTATCATACTTTTAGTCTAGATTTCTGAGTCATACCAATCAATAGAATTAGCCCTTCTTTTCCGTCTGTGCCTTCATTTAAACATCAAGGTAAAATTCAAAGACTTGCGGAGACTACTTGGGTCTTTCAAGAGAGCATTGGTCTTCCGGGAATTGCCTTTGTCTTTTCATCACTGCGTTGGTTTTATGGTCCAGATTTGAGTTGTCTGCTGCCCATCATCCCTGGCCTCCTGCCCAGGCCCATTTGGGAACTGAGAACAGCACAGGCAGACAGGCTTGTAGTCCTGGAATAAGGTGAGGGAATAGTGAACAGGTTTTATTTTTTTTTCTAAACTATATAATTGCCTTCTTGTGCAGGAACTCCCAATGATGACCAGGGGTTTTATAAAACACCGTAGCCCCATTCAACAACAGACTACTAATTAGTTAATTTACTTGGGTACTAAACTCATCTAAGAAGAGGAACCTAGGGCCTAATTAGAGAAACTCTCAAAGGATATTAAACCCCCATCTTTAAAAGTTACAGTTTTTTTAAAACACCAAGTCACAAAACCATACATGCTTGTACACTGTGCATGCACACGCACACACTGAATCCGAGAATGCACATGAGGGGTATACCCAAGTATTTGGTCATAACTGCTAAGTGCAAAGGATTTCAGTCACTGTTGTTTGTCTTAGTATAAAAGAAGATAAAATCAACATAAAATGTGCTTATGTTAAACCAAGTTAAGAGTATATTTTCCCTCAATGTAAATATCTTCAAAGGAGATAGTGGAAATTAGAGCTATGGTTGTTTTTTAAGAATTTGGTGTAATTTTTGTCCATCATTATAAATTTTTTTTTCTTGCATTGGATGGGATTTTTATGGATCTCCGATCTTGTTTAGGCTGATGTTTGTGTTTGGGGAGATTCTTCCTTTATCTATTTGTGTTGTCCCTACACATTTCCCCAAAGGCAGTGATGTAAGTGATACTTACATTTCACAATAAGCGCACAGAATTGTAGTAACTTTGTGGGATTCTCCGAATCAGACAAGAATCCTACCATTCCCCCTCCCCTCCAGTAGCAGCTGTGTGCCTGTTCATATACATGTGAAGGCATTTGATGAAGGGAAGGATGGACAGAAAGAGATAAGGATCTGGAGAAATAAGCAAGTCTTCACTGAGAAGGAAGCTCCTGAGAGGTAAGTGAGAAAATGTAATGCAAATAGGAAAGGCATCAGTGTAATGAAGATGGGGATAGAAGGACAGAAGGTGTACTTAGTGGGAATTAAAACTAATTTACTATTCTTTTGTATTAACCTGGATGGAGTTGAAACACATTCTTCTTAGTAAAGTATCACAAGAATGGAGAAGCAAGAATCCAATGTACTCAATACTAATGTGAGGCCAGTAAATGATCTAATAAATACCCACATAAAAGAAAAACTCAAATCAATTCAAGGTGGGGGGCAGGGGAACAAGGGAGTGGGGAGAGGGGTGAAGGTGGGGGAAGGGTATGCTCACACTTAATGGGCACAATGTTAGGGTGTATAACACACATCTCTTGGGGGAGGGACACAATTATGAGAGAGACCTACCCAACAAATGCAAATATTATAACCTAATTCTTCCTCAAATTAACCCAAAACAATAAAAAAAAAAGTAAAAGTGGAAAAAAAAACTTTGTTATGGCTGACAACAGTATTTGAGACAAGGAGTAAAACATTAAGCAGACTGGTGGCTGGAACATGTGCATGAAATGCCTTGTCTGCTGCACTCCCTTGCTTGAAGCAGGCCATGATAATAACACAGGCAATAGTAATAATAACCATAAATATTAAAAATTTACTGAGAAGGGACTGTGTACCAGGATTCCATTAAAAGATGCTATATAATCCAGAGCAAATAGAACCAAGCTGGAGTCATCACATTATTGGATTTCAAAACATATTATAAGGCCAACCCAAACAGCATAGCAATGTTATAAAAACATATAGACCACTGGAACAGAATAGATAACCCAGCAATAAAGCCACATATTTACAGATAATTGATCTTTGACAAAGCTGACATTGGGAAAGGACTTTTTTTCTTTTTTTTTTTTTGCTGGGGCTGGGTTTGAACCTGCCACCTCTGGTATATGGGGCTGGCACCTTACTCCTTTGAGCCACAGGCACCGGTGGAAAAGGACATTCTTTTCAATAAATGGTGCTGGACACATTGGATTGTCACACCCAGAGAAAAAAACTGGACCCCTATCCCTCACCATATTAAGATTAAAAGCTTAAATTTAAGACCTAAAACTATAAAAATACTAGAGGAAAAACTAGGTAAAACTTCCTGGACATTGGTCTAAGCAAAGAATTTATAACTAAAGACCTCAAAAGCACAGGTAAACAAAAACAAAAATAGGTAAATGAAACTTCATTAAACTAAAAGCTTTCACATAGCAAAAGAGTCCACAGAGTGAAGAGACACCCTGTCCAAGGGGAGAAAATATCCACAAACTATTCATCTGACAGAGGAGTAATGCCCAGTATATACAAAGAACTCAAACAACTTAGCAGGCAAAATAATAATAATAATAATAATGATAATAATACCATTAAAAAGGGGGCAAAGGAGGGCGGCACCTGTGGCTCAAAGGAGTGGGGCGCCAGTCCCATATGCTGGAAGAGGTGGGTTCAAACCCAGCCCTAACCAAAACTGTAAAAAAAAAAAAAAAGAAAAGAAAAAAGAAAAAAGTGGGCAAAGGACGTGAATAGACATTTCTCAAAAGAAAACATAAAAATGTTATATGAAACATATAACATAAAAAAGATATATGAAAACATAAAAAAGACATATGAAAAATGTTCAACATAATAATCATCAGAAAAATACCAATCAAAACCACAATGAGATATCATTTACTCCCATCAGAATGACTATTATTTAAAAGACAAAAGAGATGTTGGTGAGACTGCAGGTAAAAGGGAACACTTTTATGCCACTGAGGGGAACATAAACTAATACAGTCACTATGGAAAACAGGATAGAGAGTTTTCAATCGAAAAACTGAATTACATTCTATCTGCAATCTCACTACTAGGTATCTACCCAAAGGAAATAAATGAACATATCAAGTAGAGAGGCTGGGCATGGTGACTCACACCTGTAATCTCAGCATTTTGGGAGGCTGACGTGGGTGGATTGATTGAGCTCAGGAGTTTGAGACCAGCCTGAGCAAGAGCGAGACCCCGTCTCTAAGAATAACCAGGCATTGTGGCAGGTGCCTGTAGCCCCAGGAGCTTGAGGTTGCTGTGAGCTATGATAGCACAGCACTCTACCAAGGGTGAAAGTGTATATGCCTATATAGACATATGCATCAAGCAGATGCTTGCACTGGCATGTTTATTATAGGAATATTCACAACAGCAAAGGATGGAATCAAGCTAAGCGTCCAGTGAGGGATATTGGATAAGGAAAGTGGGGTACACATGCACAATGGGATCCTCCTCAGCCATAAAAACAGAGTGAAATCGTATCATTTACAGCAACATGGGTGGAACTGGAGTCCTTATCTCAAGTGAAATAAACTGGGCCCCCAAACTATTGCATGTACCCTTTCATAGGGGGGACTAAAAAGTTTAAACACAAGGAGGTAGAAAGTGGAAAGTCTTCAACAAAGACTGGGAAGGGAGAGTGAGGGGAGGGCTGAGGCTGCCATGGGTTAAAAGGTATAACAAGGTAAAAGGAATAAATCCAAGGTTTCATAGTAGAGTAGAATGTCTTGTACCCAGGTTATGGGCACACTAGATACCCCAACTTTATCACTATGCATTATATACATGTAACAAATTTTCTCGTGTACCCCACAAATCTGCACCAATAATGAAAAGATACTATTCTCACAACTATCTCCCCCAAACTTAGAGTTCCAAGTTTCAGTCTTGCAAGACAAAAAAGTTCTAGAGATCTGCTCTGTGACATTGTACTTTGGGTTAACAATACTTTACCGTGCCCCTCAAAAATGTAAGTGTAGCTCCTCATGCTTTTTTTTTTTTTTAGCCACAATTACAAAAATGCTACCTGTTTTATGTCATTTGGTCATTATAATATTCCTAAAAGTTAAGTTCTATTATTATCCCAGTTTCGTCAGAAGCTCAGTTGAGCTGGGGGGTGGGGTGGTGGTGGTGGTGGTGGTGAGAGCAAGCACATTGATATCTGAGCTGCCAGGTGTTGAAATAACCAATTAAAGCAACAAGCCTTGAATGAGTTAAGCTTTTAATCGCTTACTGCCATGGTATCTGGAAGAGGCTAAGGCTGGAGAAACTCTGACCACCCCGTTCCATCTTCCCCGGTAGCACAGCGTGAGGTCAGGTGCGTCGGCAGAGGTGCGGGGTCGTCTCACCCTTGCAGTTCCCACACGGAAGTGTCCAGAAGTTTTATGAACCTTGAGATGGTGGTAGAGGGAGGGTGAGGGGGAAGGTCTCAGAATGGGAAAGTGCCAGGTGCAGAGTAGAGTGGGGAAGTGTCTTCTAGGATTCTACTCCCCTTCAGTTTCCCCTCTTCAGGTCTTCCTGAAGAAAACCTCAAGGGCCTCTGATACAGGAAGTAGGCAGGCTGGAGCGGCCCTCAGAATGCAAATCTGGGCAAGAACCTGACTGGCTTCCAAATCCTGGAGCTTTGATCGCAGTTCCATCCAGAGGCTGTAGCATGCTGGCTGTGCCCTGATGTGTGGGGAGGGCAGCTTCCCCTGAGAGGCAAAGCCTTAGTTAAGGGCCCATCCTCAGCCCTGAGAAGTCACAGACAGGCTTTGACTAGGAGCCAGAGTGCACACCCAGGCAGGCTGCATGCAGACCCCACACTCCAACTATTCCCTCTTCTGCCTCTGCAGGTTCATTGAGCCACTGAGAGCGTTTGCTGCACCGAGCCTACAGGGGTGCATTTGCCCTGGAAGAGGGGGCAGGAATATAAAAATACATCAAGGACGTAGATAGGAGATTCTGCAGGTAGGTGTGGACAGAGTGGGAGCCCAGAATAGGGCTCCTGGAGGAGGTGGTGTGAGAGCAGAAGTCAGAATAGATAAAGATTTAATCCTGCTCTGAGTGGCTGAAGAGCCACATTCCAGGCAGCGTGAACAGGGAGAGCAAGGACAGTGGCGAGGAGCATGCGGTGAGTGGCTGTGGTGGCTGCAGGACTGCATGCATGAAGGAGGTGGAGGCTGAGGACCAAGGCAGAGAACCGGAAGGCTGCTCCCAGCACTCTGGTTTAACTCCTAGCTCATAGGCAGAGGGAGGTGGCTCAGGGTGGTGGACGTCTCCACAAGGAGGTTTACTCCAGAAGTGAATAGATGAGGTCCAAGTGACGAGAGGCTAGAGGTCAGAGTTCAGTGGGCAGCAAGTGTGCAGGCTGGTGGCTGCTCGCTGTGGACCTGAGAGCTCCAGGACTCTCTCTCCCAGACGACACCACCAGCCAACAGCCCCCTCCTGGCTCCTCCTGCATCAGAGAGATGAAGGAAGGGAAATAAATAATTTTGGTGTTGGTGTGGCCCTAGGTTAAAGTGGGGAGATGATATCTTGAAACCTGCCAAGTTCCAGCTGCATGTGGCAGGCACACTTTCCCAATCCTGGTAGGGTGAATAGGATCACAAGAGCTGAAGATGGCATTGCCAGACATGGCGGAGCCTTTTTAAAGGTACAGATTCTCACAGGCTATTTTCATGGGTTGAATTGTGCTCCTCTCCCAATGACCTTAGAAATACTTATGTTGAAATTCTAACCCCCAATACCTCAAATGTGTTATTATTTGCAAATAGGGTCATTACAGCTGCAATTATTTCAGATGCCATCATACTGGAGTAGGGTGGGGCCTTATCAGGAGGTGGCCTTGTAAGGACACAAAGAGAACACCTAGGGAAGGTGGAGGAAGGGATAGATTCATTTCCAGGCCAAAAAGAGCCAAGAATTGCTGGCTGTCACAGAAGCTAGCAGAGGAATAGAATAGATTCTCCTTCAGAACCCTCAAAACTAATCCATCCAACCCCCTGATGTCAGACGGCTAGCTGGCTAGCCTCCAGGACTGTGAGACCATACACATCTGAGGGGCGTTTGTTTGTTTGTTTGTTTGTTTGTTTGTTTGAGGTCATCTATCATGTGTCCCAAAGGCTGCTGCCAAAGTCACCATACATAGGGAAAATGGGAAATTGTATCTAAATTAGTACTTTTATTTATAAAATACACACAACAAAAATTTAGAAAATATTCTGTACATGTTATCTATCTCTCTGTAAAATTTTATAATGAATATTTTGTAAATAAAGGCACATTTAGCTACAGTTTCCCATTTTTCCCTACATATGATGATTTTAAGGGTGGCCCATGGGACATCCTGTAGTTTATAGAGCCTTGTCATGGCAGCCCTAGGAATTTAACATAGCCCTGGTTTAGATTTTATCATATGTTACACATTCTATACAATATAACTAGCTTTTATTTGGAGTTTTAATATTTAAATTACTGTAGACAGTATGGGCTCTGAAGAGCAGATTTTTAGTAAGTATGGGCATAGGAACATTTTGGAGATTGATTGTTTTTTGGTAAACCTGACTACTATCTTTCTGGATTGTTTAAAAGGACGGTCTAGATTGCTGTATGAAACAGCACATGTTAAGTCAGTCAGTGTTAATCATCGAGGGAGGTCAGGGGTCATAACCATCAGCGACACAGGAAAGATCCAGCCTTCTCCCCCCATCCTGAGAATGGACTTCCTGGTGAACAGCCAAGGCCAATGTTAAGATGTGAATAGTGCATTTTTGATCTAATGGAAAAATTAATTTCTGATTAGGAAAGTAATGCTTGCTCTTTGCAAGGAATTTAGAAATAATAAAACAAGCATATAAAATAAAGTAAAAATAAAACAGACATATAAAAGAAAGCAAAAATTCAATACCACTACCCTGACATACCAAAATTAAAAGTTATATGTGGTCAAGAATAAAATTATTCCACATGTATAAACTCTTTTCATTTTGCTTTGTGGAGGGGCCGTTCTCTACCAATAAAATAGATCCAGATTACATTGTTTTAATATGTATATAGAACACTAGTGAGTGGCGAGAGCTTAATGGATTTAACACACCTCCCATGGATGTACCTTTAACTGGCTACCTTTAACTATCTGGTGACAAAACTTTGTGTTCACCCATTTGTAAATTTATCTGACTACTTTTCTTAGAATCTCTACTTGTATGGTAGGATGAGAAAGTTTTATGGTTTTTATTTAAACCACGGGTATCATACACAAAAGATGAAGATTAATTCAGGAAGGCCTGGGTTCTGTTTAATGCCATGTTTATCCAAACCAGCATGGTTTCATTAGGTCTGCCTCCCTCCCGATGACCTCATTTATGTAAGAATAGAAGGTCTTTACCTCTTTTGTGTTTACATGGATGGAGCTGGAACATATTCTTCTTAGTAAAGTATCCCAAGAATGGAAGAAAAAGTATCCAATGTACTCACCCCTACTATGAAACTAATTTAGGGTTTCCACGTGAATGCTGTAACCCATTTGCAACCTAGGAATAGGGGGAAGGGGGAAAGGGAGGGGAGGGAGGGG
>CAUYPK010110185.1:0-69981 GCA_963574355.1 Loris lydekkerianus | reverse complement strand
TAAATTTCCTTTGGGTAAATTTCCCATTTAAAAAAAAAAAAAAAAAAAAAAAAAAAAAAAAAAGCAGCCTAAACTGCTCTACTATAGATTTTGAGAAGGAATGACTGGACTATACCAAATTGATAATGGCAACCAATTTGCTGATTATGTAAAATTGATCCCGGAGCCTACTCCCTGTTCGCATGCTTTGGTCTCACTCAGGGGGAAAACTCCTCATTTTTGCCCTAACATGGTTTTTATACCCTCAAATTTGTCCCTGCCCTTTCCTTAGCAAAACTTGTCTTGAAGAAACTTACTAAAGTATTAAACTTCAGTAATCTTCGATGTCAGTAAGCCCTGAAGTTAATATTTCATTAACGTTATTTTGCATTTTCACCAACTAAGCCTAAAGCCAGGAATGGATTCATTTTATTTTTATCTTTTGGAAATTCAAGCACTGGCAGCCCCAGTGAAGGTATTTAGGGATAGAGATAGCCTTTACCTAGCTCTGAAACTATTACCTGATTGCTTCTTTCCCTTTAAGGCTGATCTCAGACTGAGGGGAATATGCTTGGTGGTAATATAGCCAACTCTAGGCTCTTGCTGTATCGAGCTCACTGCTGTTAAGTGCTGCCTGAGGTTTCTTTTGTTAGTTGAACAGGTGAAACTGTATGGAAAACTCCTTTGAGACAATTTATTTTGCTTTCTTCTGAAGCTGGCTTGAATGCTAGAGGGAAGTGATTGATACAAATAAAGAAGAGATAGCCAAAAGTCCGACAATAACATCTTCTAGAATTCTTATTCTTTCTGTTCCACATTCTGCAAAGTCTGAATGGCTTGTGGATGATTCTTGGAATGAATATGTAGCATGAAAGAATACAGTAAATCAGATCTGAATTTCTCCTATCATTTCTTTAGAAGTGATGGGGGAAACAATACCGTAGGGATCATTCTGCTAGGAGGGTCCACATTTAACCATTTTTTAAAGTATTTGTTTGTTGGGGGGATGCTGTGGCTACTGAAGTCAGTTGGCTAAGGCAGTTTGTTTCAACTGGCCCTTGCTCCAGCCTTTTTTTCATAACGTTGCTTTAGCACCTTGTTTATAATTTTTAAGATTTCAAATGGGAAAAAATCCTGAAAGAAGATTCAAATAGTGTCAAGTATCTTTGCTGGGGACACTGGTGCTTCATCTATTGAGTTGTTGAACCAACTTACCTTTACTTCTTGATAAGTTTGATGTAAAAAGCATCTTTGGGGCATACAGAAAGATAATTAAATTCCCAAGTATTTTGGAATAGGTTCAGTGGTTCCTAAAGAGATGGATTAAATTTATTTTTTATTGTTGAAAATTGGATCTTATAACATAGGAGGTAGTGAAGTTTGGGTTTTGGTATCAGAGACCTAGGTACACATTCTGGCTTTGTGATTTATTCTCATTACTTTGCAGTAAGTCCATATTTAGTCTGCCTAAGCTTCCTGATCTCAAAAAAAAAAAAAAAAAAATGAAGCTAATTATGGTATTTATCTTGGAGTGTTATCAGAGTTTTAAAAAATGTGTGAAAAGTGCTTATATAATACATGAAACAAAATTGTTTGCCATTATTATGCTATTGGAAATAGCATTTGTTGAATAAATATATCATATGTGATTTAGTTATGGAATTTTGTAAATAGTCCCTGTCTTTTGAACTGCAATAAATTGGTTACAGAAAACAGGGATAGACCCAGCATTGGGACACATCTTTCTATTTCTCCTTTCATGTGCAAAAAGAACATATTTCCTAGGATGTTTGTGGCGTTTCACTTAGCAACAAAGCACAATCATAGGCCTCCCAGCCTTCCTATGGACAAGCAGAGCAAGGAATTCCCTTGCCTTACCATGTGAGAGACCTCTGATGGTTTGCTTCAAAAACATCTCAGGAATAAGATCTTTTTCCGATAACTTCTTTTCATTGTTCCCTATCCGCAAAGGCTTTATTGACAAAAAACTCTTCTTTTGTATAAATTTTTGTTTTCATGGAGTACAAGTGCAATTTTGTTACATTGATACCTTGCACTGTGGTAAAGTCCCTGTCTCCGGTCTTCAGTAAGCAAGACTGAAACAGTATGCCATGTGCCAGCCCCAAACCTCCCATCATCCATCCCAGAGTTTCACCTTACTTTTGGGGGAGGTGAGAGGGATCAACAATTACAGTTTGAAGCTAAATATAATTCTTGGAAATCATTTCATCTGTTCACTCACCAGGTGTCTGAGTGTGTTTTATCTATCTAGGAGTAGGCTATGTTTCATGAGGAAGACAAGATTTCTGTTCTCTGAACACGTAAAATCTGGGTGGGAGATGAACATTATGTAAGACCTGGTAATGCAGGACTCAGTTCAAAGGTGAGATTCACATAAGGAGGGCAGGGATCCCTGTGGAGCAGAGTGCTTGGAATATTTTACAAAGGGGAAATGGGCCTCCAGCAGACAGGATGGATGGGGGCCATTTGGATTAAGGAAGGGACAGTCATATGGAGGTTTTAGAGTGACTGTGACTTGGTGTTGGGGTGGTGACAAGCTCCTACTATTTGACTTCTCTCCTTTTTTATCCATCATCCAGCTGCTCTTCTTGCATTCATTTTCCTTTATTATATAAATCCCTAGCTTTTTAAGCTTACTAATTAACTGAACATGTCTCTGGCTGAAATGCTATAACCTTAGAAAGATAAACTAACATAACGTTTCCATTTTATTCTGAAAACAGATTGGTGAAAGCAGAAGGTAAAACAGCGGGAAAAATAAAATGCAATAATAACCTGGGCCTTGGTTTCTTGCACTAGTTGGATGATTTCTGTCATTTTTTTCTGATAGAGAAATTGGCTTATCAATTATACAGTGAGCATTGTATATTTCTAGCCTTTGCATAATGGCTATCATGTGTATGTCCTTTCACAGTAACCATCCCATAATGTTGATAATAGAGGTTTTAAACACTCACATGGAAAGAAGAATAAGAGGTGGAAATTTGAGTGCCTACTTTATGCTAGGCATTCTAGAAAGTTCTTCCTGACCTGGAGTAACTCTCTTGCCTCATATCCATCACTCCTTACATGAATTCTGGACTGAGTACAGCCTAACAAACAGAGGCTTACTATGTGCCAATACTCATTGCAAATGAATGCGGCTGCCACACACAAGCGAGGCACATTCCCAAAGTATGTGGGACCATACTTTGGACCGAATGGGCCAAACTTTTTATGCTCATGTGGCCATGCACATGGTGCTCCCTGCCCTGAATCTCCCTCCCTCCCTCCCTCCCTTCCTCCCTCCCTTCCTCTTCTGTCTTGATTAGGCTCTGCTGCTCCTTCTTTAACATTCAGGTCACACATCATCTTCTCTCATGATCTCTCTTCCAGGCTGAGGTTCGTGTGTATTCCCAAAGTAATTGCTATGTGCCAGAATCATACGTGTATTATAATCCTTAGTTTCTGTGTCCTCTTTGAGGCCAAATTTTGTCTTTTTCATGTCCAAGTATTGTATTTGAGGTTGGCATAGAATAAGCTAATAAATGATTGTTACTTGTAATTATTTAACTGAATCATTCCATGCAGGGACAGTCCTTGGTTTTCCTGTTAAAAATATCACTCCTAGGTCCTATAGCAGATTTATTCAATCAGAATCTCTGGGAATGAAACCCAGGGATCTGGTCTTGTAACAGTTCATTATGTACTGGTAATATACACTCATATTTTTAATCTACTGGTTTGATAAGTGGCACTGTGATTGTAGTTCCTTGATCTGTGCCCATTGAGATATTGGGAGGATACTTGTTGATGGTGTGCTGGAGTTGGCTTAGATGGGCTTGAGATTGGAATTTGTGAGCCAGTTGTTAAATGAAGTGACTATTAAAAATTGAATTAGGTAAACTTTAAATTGTATTAAAAACAAAGTTAAATACTCAATTTCTTAACACTCATTCCCAATTATTTGACTACTTTGTACTATGTTCTTTGTTGTTATTTATGCTCTTGTCTTTTTAATCTATGTAGTGAAAATATTATGCAATGGTCTGCTGAGGATTATCTGTTCCCAGTCCATACATGTAGCTTGAAATCGGCCATGGTGGGAATATTTATACCATAGAAATTGGCAGCCACTGCAAATCAAGGCTTGATTTATTGTTTTGTTATTTACACTTAAGAAAAGATTCTGTGAGAATCAGTTGACTCTCTGGAATTTACCATAAAAGGCACTAGATATATATCTTATTTAAGGTTGGGTGCCAAGCCACATGTCTACCTTTTTATTTTTGTGAGAATATGTTTTTAAATATATACTTTAGGGGCTTTTTGTAATAGGTAAAGCATCATACAAAGGAAAATTATTTTTGTTTTCTTGTTCAATTCTGGCTGCTAACGCAAAGTACCATAAACTAGGTAGCTTATTAAAACCAGAAATTTATTCCTTACAGTTGTGGAGGCTGGAAGTCCAGGATCAGGGTGGCAGTATCGTAAGGCTTGAGGGAGGGCCTTTTTCTAGGTTACAGTCACATGGAAGAAAAGGTTCAGAAAGCTCCCTGGGATTCTTTTTATAAGGGCACCAATTCCATTCATTGGGGCTTCATCCTTATGACCTAATTACTTCCCAAGGCTGCAGCTCCTAATACCATCATATTGGGGGTTAAGATTTCAGCATGTGAAGTTTGGAGAGACACAAACATTCAGTTCATAACTCTGTTGTCAGGCTGCTGCTATTTTTGGAAGTGGTAGTGTCAAGTTCAGCACTGTCTCTGGTCTTGCTTTTCTTCTGGAATAAATGGAGTTGTGCGATTTTATCAACCATAAAAGGCCATGACAGCAAGTGTATTAAAGCTGATATCTTATTTCCTTTTTAATTTCTCCCTCCCCTTATCATATGGTCCTCTCTACACCATCTTTATCCTTCTCTTACTTTGAAGTGAATTTCCTTTACCTATTTCTCTATCCACTGGTGGCATACCTTTTGCAAGTTTACATGTTACAGTTCCAGTTACACTTAGTGATTAACTGACCACCTGTAAAAGCAAATTCAGATTCCAAGAAAGAGAATCTGACAGGTACAAATAGTCTGATTTTGAAGCAGGTGCCTATGACGTTCTAATTACCTGTGGTGAAGGAGAATCAAATGTTCAAACACAGTGGGGGGTTCTACCTTAGTCCACATGGGTTCATCCCTTAGACACACTTTACCTTTCTTGAGTCAGAAAAAAGTTTGAAGGTATTACATAAGCAGGTTTTCAAGTGATGTTCTTAAGTGATAAATTATAACATTACCATTAGCTATTAGAAAGTCTGCTACTCTGTTAATGAGGCATGTGACAGGGAAACCGATGTGAAATTATTACATGACCATAGCATCCTATTCTTCTAATTCTGGAGTTCCTGAGATCCTATAGTTCAAGTCATTGCATAGTAACTTTTTGCCTTTTTTTTTTTTTTTTTTGCCATTTATTTATGTTTGCCTTAATCCCAGAGTGTTAGGAAAATTTGTCCTAAGAGTACTTCTGAACTGTGACTTTGAAGTCTTACGTGTGAGAATTGCCCAGGTATATCTTTCCAGAGAAATGACTTACAATGTTGTTTCACCAATATTTTGGTCTGCTCTGCATTTTTTAGCATTTCGTGCCTGAAGAGTTCTAATACAGCCCTGGCTGGCATGTGGAGAGTGCTAGTCTAGAAGCAATTTACCAGGCAGCGCCCCACGAGAGAGGGTGGGTATAGCTGTGCTCCTTTAGATGTGCTATTTGTGATGTAATAGGCTAAAGCCTGCGTCCCCTACTCCAGTTTACTCAAGGCAGAAAGGAAATACAATTTCTTTTAAAGGGATTTCATTCAGTTCTTAGCCTGTTTTATGACGGTAACACTTGCTTATTAGAACCAGTTTTGCCAAGCCTTGAAGCACATGGCTGTAAGGTTAGATTAGCTCTACCAATTAATGTGTCTCAAACCTTGGAAAGTTACTTATCTTTCTGTTCCTCAAATGCCTCATCTGTAAAGTGGAAGTAATAATAGCCTCTACTTGTTAGATTTGTTTTCAAGGTACATATGTTAACACATGTAAATGAGTTATTACAGAAGGATATACAAAAATAAAACATTCACTGTCCATTAAATTATGAGCAAATGTGGGTTCATTTCTCTCTCAGTTGTGTTACATTTACAGTCTCTTTATAGTCTCTTTGTGTGTGCATATATATGTATTAATAAAAAATACAGGGTGTCCATAAAATTCGTGTGCAATTTAAAATAGCTAACACATATATATTAATATTGTATATATAGTAGAAAGTATAATTCTGTATTCTAAATAATATATCTTTTGTACATTTCTTTTTTTGAGACAGTTTCATTTTGTCACCCTCAGTAGAGTGCTATGGTGTCACAGCTCACAGCAACCTCCAACTCCTGGGCTTAAGTGGTGTCACAGCTCACAGCAACCTCCAACTCTTGGGCTTAAGCGATTCTGTTGCCTCAGCCTCCCAGGCAGCTGGGACCACAGGAGCCCACCCCAAAGCCCGGCTATTTTTATTTTTTGATTGTAGCTGTCATTGTTGTTTGGCAGGCCAAGGCTGGATTCAAACCCACTAGCTCCCGTGTGTGTGTGGCCGACGCCGTAGCCACTGAGCTACAGGCGCTGAGCCTCTTTTGTACATTTCTATTAATATTATATCATGAATACATCTCAGTCATTAGTCTTTGAAAGTATTCTATTATGTGGATATACATATTTATTTAACTTACTTTATATTTCCCAAAATTTATTTCAAAGAATTGCTATTTAAAACAATGCTAAAATATTCTCATTCACAAGCATTTTACATCATCTCTGATATTCTTTTCTGAGGATAGTTTTGTAGAGCTGAAGTTATTAATAAGCTGCCTTCTCAAGAGTATTTTAATGGCTCATTTTGCTTATTTTCTCCTGCCCCCATTCCTAATCAAATAAGCAGAATCTGGCTGCCTCTTTTAAAATACTTTATTCCCTTCAGAAAGTTACATTTAGAGACCATCAGAAAGTTGCATTTAGAGATTAATGAGAATTTGAGGTAGCAGAGTGGAGCGCAAGAAAATGGAATTAGAAGTCAGACAGATATCTTTAAATCCCATTTTTATCCCTTTTTAACTTTTTTCAACTTTTGGAATCTCATTTCCTAATCAGTAACATAGGAGTGATTTAAAAACCAAGTTTTCAGGGTTGTGGGACAAGTTAAGTGAGATAAAGTCTGGACAGTGCCCACACAATGCCTACCACAAGGAAAGCGCTCACGAGCTTTCGCCCTCCGCCCAGTTTCCTAAGACTATTTTATGGGATGAAATACAAGCAATGCAGGAGACGATCCCTCTACTTTGGAACATCCGTGAGTGGTGATGCCTGTCCAGCCGGAAACATCAGCTCCTAGATATTCTTTTTCAAGTTGCGATTTTGTCAAGTTTATTCTATGAAGCATAATGCTCCAGACATTCTGAGGGATTCATCGGTTGATTTCCTAAAACTCTGAAGAAACAAAATACATTGATAAGTTTCTGGGAAATATTTTTATTTATTAGACAGTCAAGGAATTCAAGGCTGTTTTAATGAAGCCAAGAAACGAGAAAGCTTTGGACATTTGCAGTGTACTTCAATTAATGTCAAAATCTCATTCTGCGTTACACAATGTGTAAAAATCTTAACATAGGCTAATTAGTCACGGATAGTGTAAGATAGGTGATGTTCCCATTTTACAGGTGAAATTCATCAATATTCAGCGGGCATTTAAGTTAATCGGTTTAAGTCATGTACCTAGTAAAGGGCAAAGTTGAGTTTCTAATTCATGGACGTCTAATTCTTAGGGTGAGTTTATAGTCTGTCACTCTTCCATAAGTTCTCTATTGTAGGCTTGAAGGGTGAGGCTCATTTATATCAAAAATCAATCTGATAGTTAGTAACAGAAAAGAAACTTAAGAAAGCTTTGGGACACAATTACATAAACAATATCCTCACTACCGTACCACAAAGGAAATATTTCTCCGGATATGGGATTACAGAATTCTTTTGTGTTTTTCTGTCCCTTATTAGTGAGAGCTTTGAAGAAAGCAATTTAAAGTAGAGGCGTAAACTTTAACAATTTGATATTTAACTTCCAAGTATTGATTCTTATCTTTTTTCTGAAGCTCAGTTACCTAATGAAGCTATAGAATTAAGGAATGAGGGGCTATTTAACTAGAAATGAGTAGGCAGGATGAGATGAGAGCTAAACGCTGCAACAAGGTGATGGACTGGGCAAATGAGAAGTAGAGAAAAATTAATTGAATTGACTCTGTGACATTCAGATTTACCAGTGGAGTTGAGAAATGACCTCAGGCCCTACCATTTCAGTCCTCTGCTTTCTTAATAATGGGGAAGTCACCATTTAACTTGCTAGCTTTTCAGTAATACTTAATTCCAGAGTTTCTCTTCATGACAAACTGTGTTCTTCAGAATTCAGAATGTAAATAAAATAATTACTTAGGTATTGAAAATGTCAGCCCATTATTCTGAGCCATATGCATTGTGACATGAGATCCTAAGAGCCAATATATTTTACTTTGCTAATTAGCTGCTCCCTCTCTCTATGTATATGTAAAATACATGTGAAACATTAATTTTATTAAGAATGATCTCAAATGTCAGGGAGTGTAATGAACCAGAGATGTGATTATAATTGCCAGGACTGGTTGAAATCAACTTATTTCTCAGGCTTAGTTATCACAAGAGGGGTTTTATAATTCTTCTGAGACACGTTACTGTTGATCACAGCCTGCAGGCCTCTCTTACTCTGTCCCCTCAGGGTGCGTAGACTGAGCATTTCTACAAATCTCTGCTATCGACATGGACTCCTGGGAAATGAGTATTGTGTTATTTGTGGTTTTTTTTCATGTTTCTCCGCTATAAGCAAAGAATATGAGAGAGAGAGAGAGAAACTAAGGGGTACTTGGGAACAACATCAGAGTAACAACTTTTTTTTTTGCTAAAGCCATCTAAATTACCTACTATTTTGGACATAGCTCATTATATGACTATTTTTATATCTCAACTTTCAAATTAATTGTGGAAGCAGAGATATTGGAAAGCTTATTACAATTGATTTTTACCCCAGTGGTTTCATCCAAAACCTCTTTGTAGGCATTGGGAAAAGGAGGCATAATCAATATAAAGTTATCAGTGAACTCTTCTCTTAATTGACAATTTAAATTAGCAGATTTACAAATACTTTTTTGTAGAGAAATTTGAAATATACTGCTTACAGGATGATTGATGTTTAACTCAAGATTTATCTTACAGTGATTTCAGTTGGTTTCACCCCAATCACTTTGTTATTGGAATGTCATTTACACGGCATCTTGCTTCCTTATGGAATGCTCCAGCATAAGAGCCCTGAGCTTTCATTTTGTTTCTGAAACTAGCTCTAGAACCTTTGATGATCATGCCATTTCTCTTGATTTCATTTAACAGTTCCTATAAAATGTTTGGGTCCCCAGCCTAGAGGATCTGCGATGTTACTTGGATCTTTATGATTCTATGATACCAGAAGCAGGCCCTTGCAAAGAAATGTGGACATGCTCCTGTTGGTGTGATTGGACACGAAATTATTAACACCTACACAATCCATTTACATTGAAATGAGGGGCCCCGGCAGCCAACACAGGCAAGGTCCACAAGGAAAAACAGTGGTGCAGATCCGTTGTTTTTAATTAATTTTTTTTTTTATTAAATCATAGCTGTGTACATTAATGCAATCACAGAGCACCATATACTGGTTTTATATACAATTTGAAATATTTTCATCAAACTGGTTAACATAGACTTCCTGGCATTTTCTTAGTTACTGTGTTAAGACATTTATATTCTATATTTAGTAAGTTTCACATGTTTTTAAATTAAATAAAACAAAAGCCCTCACTGGCTTTTATTTTGTTTAATTAATTAATTCATTTATTTTTGAGGCAGAGTCTCACTTTGTCACCTTGGTAGAGTGCTCTGGCATCACAGCTCACAGCAACCTCAAACTCAAATGGCTCAAATGATCCTCTTGCCTCAGCCTCCTGAGTAGCTGGGACTACAGGCACCCACCACTATGGCCATTTTTAGAAACGGGCTTTGCTCTTGCTGAGGCTGGTCTTGAACTCCTGAGCTCAGGCAATCCACCGACCTCAGCCTCCCATAGTTTTAGGATTACTGGTATGAGCCACTGCGCCACGTGTCTCACTGGCTTTTATTAAAGTCTCAGGCATGAGTGCAGAGTGGAAAGCTGTAAAGAGAGAGTAAAGGTTAAAAAACAAGTGGTTTATTTTAGCTGTGTGGTTGAACTCATAACATCTTCTGTCTTGCCTTAATCTTATCACTGGTAGTATACGACTTGGGGCTGGGAGAGTATGCTGTGTCTTGCCAGTGTTGTTTTCAGTGCTCGTGGCCAGCAGTGACTCTCGGCTTTCTCCCAGGTTACTCTATTCCCAGTGCCTAGCTCTTTCAACCCTCTGCCCTATCCTACGAGCTCCAATGTAAGGAAGTCTGGGCATTATCAACACCCAGTTGCAATCTAGATAAGCCAGGTATAATTTATGGATATGTGTGTAATAAAACAAACAAAAAAGGAATATTTTACCTTTCAAACATTTATCTTAGAATGTTTTATTTATATTTTATTTTATTTTTAATTTCAAAAAGTTTAGGGGGGGTATAAGTGCTATTCTGTTAGGTGGTTAAATTGTATTATACTGAAGTCAAGGCTCTTAGTGTACCTGTCATCAAAATAGATACATTGTCCTTCCTAAGTCAATTTTTTGCCTTCTCCCCCTTCTTAGTTCCCAGTGTCTGTTACTGGTCTTTATGACCACACATATCTTTTGTTTAGGTCCTACTTAGAAACGAGACCATATGTTATCTGTTTTTCTATTCCTGAACTACTTCACTTTGGACAATGGTCTCCAGTTTCACCCAAGTTGCTGCAAAGGAATGATTTCATTTGTTTGTAAGGCTGAGTAGTATCTATATACTCTGCACATATGCTATATATATGTGTGTATACTCACACATACATTCTCTTTATCCACTTGTGCATTGAGGGGAACTTAGTTTGATTCCATGTATTTGCTATTGTGAATCATGCTGTGACAAACCTCTGGTACAGGTATCTTTTTTTACCCAGGTGTCTTTTTTATAAAATGACTTTTCCTTTGGGTAGATACCCACTAAGGGGATTGCTGATCAAATGGTAGATCTATTTTTAGTTCTTTGAAAAATCTGTGCTGCTTTCCATAGTGTTTGGACAAGGTTACATTCCAACCAACAGGGTGTACATATATTTTTTGACTTTCTAATTGTTGCCATTCTGACAGGGGTGAGGTGGCTTCTCACGGTTGTTTTAAGGTGCATTTCTCTGATAATTAGTGATGTTGAGCATTTTCCATATATTTCTTGGCCATTTAGCTGTCTTCTTTTGAGAATAATATGTTCATGTCTTTTGCCCACTTTTTGATGGGGTTATTTTTTTCTTTTGATGATTTGTCTGATTTTTTTTTTTATAGTGTATATATTCGCCCGTTCTGTACGCTGTTTACCTTATTATTTCCTTTGCTGTGCAGAGACTTTAGTTTAATTAAGTCTCACCATTTATCTAAGAATGTTTTAATTAAACAGTTCATCTGTTAATGAATACATTTTAGTGTATTTAAAATAATATTGATTTATAAGTTTTAATCCAGAACAGCTTTTAACATAATAGTCATATGGAATAAATTGATATATATAATACTATTTAGTGAGTATTCTTAGGACCACAGAAAATAATTGTCTTTAAGTTTTCTTTTTTAAGGAAAGGAGGTGAATGAAGAAAATAAATTATAGGAAAAAGTACAGCATTATTAATATTTATTTAGAAAACCTTAATTTCCCCTAACACAATTTATTGCCATGTTGCACATCATTTTCTAGACAGGCTTTTAAGCCTTTGTGTAACAATTCTGAGACTCTGAAAATGTAGGCCCTAATTCTAGTATCTGAATTTTTTAAAAGAGTATTATGGTACATTATTTCTAATGCCAGGCACTTGCTATTTCAAAGACCTGGTTTCACGGAATAGTCTCCCAAAGGGATGTCAAATTCTGTTGTTGCTGTTCTAGTTTTTCCTCTCAAAAGGAATCCGTAGCAAGCTTGTTCATGGAAATGAACCATGTTTCATATTAATAGATACCCGTGCCTTTCATGTAATTTACTCTTATGTTACTTTATTGTTATTATTTTTGTCTCTGCACCAACTATAGAGCTTGGAGAAGAGATGTCAAATGGATTGTAGTTACGCAGAGCAGACTGCCCGAGGGGTGTCTGGAAGGATGTGGTGGGCTTTGCGGAAAAGAACTGACTCTGGAAATAAAACCAACCAATACTATGTGGCATGTGGGCTGTTCCTTCTCCATCATAACAACCCTTGACTTACTACAGTCCATAAACTTTATGAATGGTTTTAGCACTTTCGTTTTAAATCACCTTAGTAGTTACTGAGACTTGCTTATTCCCTTCTCCAAAGTGTCTGTCACTTCTTTTCCATTTCTGCTGCCGCCACTTTGGTTCAGAAAGTTGTCATTTTCCTTCAGACTATTCAAAATATTCTCTGAATTACTCTCTTTGACTCTAAAATTAACTACGTGGTTTGTAGTGAGCTTCCTAAATGAAGGTTGAATTGGGTGATTTTCCATTTGCAGAAATTTCCAGTGCTTCAGTGTTTACCAAGGAAACCTAGTGTGGGGTTCCACATACGTCCTCATCCTGTCCAGACCACCTTTCCAATCTACTCTGAGTCAGTGGCACAGTAGCCAAAGTGGGGTGCTTGCCAGTCCACATAAACTTCTTATATATATTCCCACCACCGCGTGGAATCTTTCCTACAGCTTGAAAAGGCTTCCCCCATTTCTGTGCCTGTCCTTGGTTGGTTGTCAAAGTTCACCCCACTTACAACAACCTGTGAGGTTTCACTAGATTACTGCAACTGGAATTAATTATTTCTTCCTTTGAATTCCCACTCCACATTTCTTGTATAGTCCTTTTATCTTATTCTGACTTAAGATTCTTTCGCTTTTTTGCATGTCTGTCGTCCCAACCAAGTTTAAAAGTACCTATTCATTTTACCATTGATTAATACAAAATCTAACTTTGTGCTTTGCACATTAAAGACTTTTAGTAAGTGTTTGCCGTTTAGCGAGCAGATGGGAAGAATGAACCTGTACACCTGTGAATTCGTTTAGACCTTAAAAATATATATTATTTGTGTACCCAGCGAGAAGATTATGATTTTGCCAAAACTGTTCAATAAAACATAATTATTTAACATTAGTTCATACAATATTCTACAAAGTTTTGTTTGTGAAGAAATGAGAAATAATTTTGAATTAACTTGTATTATCTCCAAGCAGAGCAAAACTAATTTTGGAAGTGAGCACAGTATCTTCCGAATTCTGACAGATGATTTTTAAAATTTAATCTGGGATGAATACTATGTAGAACAGTGAAGTAACAGAATTTTCATGTATAATGTCCTGTATAATATATCTAAATAGGAAAATAAATGAGCAAATCTTTTACTCAAAAACATCTTGTGCTGGGAAAAACGATTCTAATAAATTACTCGGCAAATGATAAAATGTGGTAGCATGCGGTGGTTTCATTTGGGTATAATCTAGGCTAGGAGAGCAGTTTGGTATTCTGGCTTCTTGAGGAAATAATATGTTACTTCTAGGCTCATGTACTTTTTCCCAGACACTGTGTATTTGTTCTACCAGTTTTAATTTTGGATCACAAGGTGCAAATTAAAATTTTAGAAAAGTCAAAATCCAATTATTAAAAAAAAAAAAGAAAAGTCAAGAATGAGAAGATGGAGGAGGAAGCAATGCCTTCTACAGAAAAAGGAAAAAAGCAGTACTTGTTTTCATGTGCACAAGGAAAAAATGAGCAAGTTCACTTAAGTCGCTGTCCATAAATCATGTCATTCTTACACTCGCTGGCTCTCAAGTTTTCTTGGATTGTCTAAATAATTTCCTAAGGGCTTTGAACACAGCTGCGGTATCCATGTACCCAATTGATTATATTTGGCCTAAAATGTTGTCATACCTGATAAAAGCAAGTCTTTTCAGAGACACAACCTCATTAACGGCTGTTAAGTATAAAATTAGAAGAAAACAAAACAATGAAGCCACCTTTGTTTCAAACAGGGCAATACATGGGTAAACTAGTTTAACACAAGGCGATGATGATGATAGTGACTGATACACAATTCACAGGATACACATCTAATGCTGTGACTTAAAAAAATACAATTATTGTGAGGTTGTATCATTTTCATTTGGGGAGCATGGTCTAAACCAGCTATTCTCAACAAGGGGTATCATTAGAATTGCCTGAGAGGTTTTTCTAACTTATGGGCATTCCTGAAAATTCCAGTTAGCTTCACTATGAAAGACTGAGTCCTTTCTACCATTTTCTCTGGCCCCCAAAACTCCAGCAAAATTTCTTTCCTTTGAGCCTCAAGCCCTGAGTGTGTTTCTTCTACTACTTCTAGCTCTTTAATATCACTTACAATTCTGCTGATGGGTTCAGACCCTTGCAGAGACCACGTGCAAGTTCCTTGACTGTTCCAACCTCACATCTTACTTTACCCTCTCCTCCTCAACCCTCTCCTCCTCACCACGAATCCTGTACACTGGGCCGATAGAGGCCCACTCAAAAAGGGCAAGTACCATCATATTATTACTTTTTTATTTATAGCCATTGATTGCCTATATAGTAAACCCATCAGGATCATCCAAACCCTGGTCTAGTGTTGCAGCCGTCTCTTTCTCTCCATGTCCCACCACCCTTCTCTTTACTATTCCCTCTAAACCAGTGGTTCTCAACCTGTGAGTTGCGACCCATAGGAACTGTATTAAAGGGTTGCGGCATTGGGAAGGTTGAGAACTACTGCTCTAAACCCTCTCAGAAACTCTCAGCCATTTCTGATCCCTTGCATTTCCTGAGAAAACCATGCTGTGCACACCTTGGTTCCCTCTAGTGGGAAAAGTTCTACCTGTTGTTATCATCTCACCCGATGGAACTCGACAGAGTTCAAGGATCGCTCTTACTCTTAAGACTTCCTAATCCTTCAGATAGAGTTGACTACTACGCCTCCCTTTTTCTAATCTGTAATGAATTTATTATACATATTCCACATTTCGCTGCACATATTTGTTTACAAATCTGTCCCCTTAATGGAATATAAATAATCTAGGGCCTGGAGCCCATGTGTTTATATCACAGTCTCTGACACCAGATCCTTTTTTTCTGGCACTTTGTAACTTAGTGTTGTTGAATAAACATCTGAATGCGAGTCAGACAGCTATTAAACTATACATTCTTATAAGACAGGAACTTGGTGTCATTCCCCCTTGTGAATGTCCCACTTGGTGTCTTGCTGTAGAAAGTGCTTTATAATTATAGCTGAAGAAAGGAAAGTAGGAGCATCCTGGATGAAGGGGAATCATGACTGGAAGACAAAGGCGAGAAAGGGTATACTGTCAATTCAGTTCACAAAACCAGTTTATGAAGGCAGGATAAAGGAGGCAGGGGAAAGCAATTTCTGTGCCTGTTGGATTCAGTTATTTTTAGGATTTGTAGAACTGCATGTAACATGGGTTCATAATTGCTACTGAGGATTTTGTTGTTGTTTTGTTTTGTTTAGTCTTTGTGTTTTTGGACTTAGATGAAGAGAGAGGCTTTGAGTCAGGGGTACATTGTTTTGTTTAATCACCTGTACTGGGGATGACAGATAAATATTAGAAAATTACGTTCATTCTCCTTTTCTCAGCAGGTCGTTTATGCTTACATACAAATTCCCCATCTAGATTAGTTCCTACTTTTGTTTAAATTCTGTTGTTGAGCCTGCAAAGCTCAGATTGCTCTTAGGTACATTTGAATTATTCAATGAGCCAAAGAAATTACTGAAGAAGATATTGCTTACATCTGGAGGAGAGAGAAAAACAAAAACAACAAACAAAAAAAACCCCCTGCCAAACTAGCCTTACCTCTTATAGATTTATTATTGCTCTCATTGGCATAGTCTGTGCAATGATTTCTCAGTCTTAAAGACAGCTGGCTGAAGACAACCTTGCACATAGATATTTTCTTTTGAAATGTCGAAATGTTGAGTCTGAAGATGCATGACTTTTCCTTTCTCATGGAAGCAACGTATTTCTCAGTAGCTAATAAACAAGAAATAAAGAAATCCAGTCATTTGGTAGTATATTTTTGGAGTGGTGCTTGGAAGGCAGCACCATGTGAGCTGATGTTGGGTCAGGCAGTATGAACCTCCAGCTTTTGACCTCGTGGTGATTTGTGGGCCCATCACAACCATCAGCTCTTGCTCCTTGGACCTGCTGTGATTGAGTGCATTGACCCTGGGAGGTGGTGTAAACCCTAATAGACTTGTGTAAGGTATGTGGAATTCTGCTGCTCATTTAGCTGTTAGCAAGTGAGCTGCTCTTATGGTGGGAAGGAGGAAAACGATGAATAATCTCAAGTGTTGTGATGTAACTAGGGAAATGGTGTGTATTGGGGCAGAGCAAAAGTTTAGAATTGGAAAGATCAGGATTTAAACTGCAGCTCCACATATTACCAACTATGAGTTCAGGTAACTTAGTATTTCTGTGCTTGTCTTTATAAGTGGGGAGAGAAATTCCTTCTGACATGATTGTCTGAGGATTGTATGAGATAATATCAATGAAGTGTTTTGAAAATTCCTGTCAATTGGCAAGGAACTCTTATTTGTATACTGGCATTTGCTTGAAAAAGTTGGAGAACAGTGGCTCATATCATGAAGATAGTGAAGGCTCTCCAAAAAAGTCTGTAATTTTTAGAAAAGTGCTATGCGATGATTGTAAAAATATGCCCACCCCCCAAAAAAAATCCAAACTATAAAAACAATGTTGAAAACAACAGAAGAGAAAGTACAAATCATCTCAGTGTTGTACCCAGTGGTAGGTCATGCCAACCAGATCTCTAGCCGCATTTATTTATACACACATTTATACATATTGTGTGTGCGTATATAAATACTGTATACCAGGGACACCAAAAAATGTATACACGTTTTAAGAGACCTTGTTGGTCTCTTAAATGTTGATTATTCCTCTAAGTGTATGAATTGCAGGTAAAATGAATGTGATTAGCATGTACAGTAACCAGTAATGGTTTAATTGAAATTCAACTTTAAAAGGTAATACATGATGGGTGGCTATCGCTCAGTGGGTAGGGCGCTAGCCACATATACCGAGGCTGGCAGGTTCAAACCTGGCCCCGGGCCAGCTAAAACAACAATGAAAACTGCAACAAAAAAACATAGCTGGGTGTTGGGGCAGGCACCTGCAGTCCCAACTACTTGGGAGGCAGAGGCAAGCGAATTGCTTAAGCCCAAGAATTCGAGGTTGCTGTGAGCTGTGATGCCACAGAACTCTACCCAGGGCGACAGCTTGAGACTCTATCTCAAAAACAAACAAACAACAACAACAAAAAAGTTTTATATATATATAAAACTTTTATATATATATATATATAATCTTATATATAAACTTTTATATATATATATATAATCTTTTAAAATGTGTGTGTGATACCCACTGTATATATACAGTTTTATATATTTTTTATATGCAGTATTATATACTTATTTATACATATAGGGTGGATATAAAGTTCATGTGCAATTTAAAATAGTTTAACATAGTAACCTGAACATGATCTTTAGGGACTCCCCATGTACAGTATTATGTATTTACATTCATACATAAGTTGGAAATCCAGTGTATTCCTTAGATTTCTCCTTCAGATATTATACACAAACTTGGCTTCCTCTTTGCAGGCTTCATGTCCTCTGCCTGGAGAGTGCCCCTCCATGGGAATGAGCTCAGTTTGATCTTAGTAATCCCTCTTCTTTTCTCTCTGCCTCTGAGAAGCCCTCCTGCTGTGTTGACAGTGCCACCGGGAACTGTCCTCGGTGGTCGTGTCCCACTGCTGCAGGCCTGGCCGAGGTCCTGCTGCCCGCTGTCCAGTGTTGTCTCTGCAACACTGCTCGCTGCCTCCTGGTGCTTGTCTCTCTTGATTTACCAGATCTTTGTGGTTCTGTGTGGTCCCTCCAGGGTCATTCTAGTCAAGAGGCCCCTTAGGGAAAACTCTCTGGATGTTGTCAGTTCTTTAAGTCTGTATATTCACAGCTTTTTTCACACACCCCCAGTTCCAGCTCAAGATTGTCTGAGTCAGGGCTTTTTCTTTGAATCTGGGTCTTCAATGTGAAAGTCAACCTCTTTTGGAAAGAGGTTCCTCTCAGTGCCTCCTATTGTATTTTCCTTCTATCAGACCCTAGCAGTATAATTCCAGAAACACACCATAAGAATTACTTTTTAATTTTCCCGGCGAGCTCTTAGTTCCCTTTCATTTTCATGGAGGCAACTAAGGACTTGGAGGAACAGCATTACCTGCCTAGCCCAGGCCTCACCTTGTATCTCTTCTTTCTTCTGTAAACTCACTGAGGTCAGGGCTCTTCAGTTCTCATTCTTAGTGTCTAGAACTGCCGGGCACATAACAGATAGCCAGTAAATATGTGCTGAAAGAAAGAATGCATGAATATTTGAACGAATGTGACCTTGACCCTTGATCACAGTGAATACATCACTCAGTGTAGGACTTTACACTCGACATTATTTTGTTTGCTTTTCCTCCTATTTTTTTCTAGTGTTTACGTATTCTGGGCGTTGTTCTAAGTGCTTTGTATTTATATCTCATTTACTCCTCAAACAACTCTGTAAGGTAGATTAAGTTATCATCTTTTTGTTTTTGGGCAGGTAAGAAAACAGGCATACAGAGTTTTACGTTACACAGCTAATACATGTTAGAACTGGTGGGTACCAAGTCCATCACTGTCATGGCTGTGTGCTGCTTTCTCCTTGATGCTAAATTATCACTTAAATGGTCATGACTTTAATTTGATTGGAATTCAATCCTTTTAATCAATGTTCATTTGATGACAATTTCCTTTCCCCCCAAGTTTTCTTAATTGTAAGCAACAGGGTTATAAGGATAATATATATAATATACAACATTAACATATAAGGATAATATATACATAATATACAATTATATAAGTGAGAAAATATAATTGCATAGACATCTTTTGTATGCCTATGCTTGAAATTGTAGACTACATTTCTGGAAAATGGATTGGCATGTCAAAAAGAATGTACATTTTTCATTTTGATAAATATTTTTAAACTTTAGAAAATTCACCAAAATATAATTCTATGTGGTTTTATGAGAAGATCTGTTTCCTCAGCAACTCTCTAATGTTAATAAAGTAGATACGGTTTTTTTCTTCTTCCAACTGTACAGTCCTTGGCTGGGTGAAGCGCTCAGGCCTGAGATCCTAGCGCTTGGAGAGACCAGGGTGGAAGGATCTCTGGAGCCCAGGAGTTTGAGGTGCAGTGAGCTATGATGATGCTACTACACAGTAGCCTGGGTGACAGAGTGAGACCCTGTCTCCACAACCTTGCACAAGCCTGCCTTTTCAGGACACTGATTTTCCATATGACATCTGCAAGATTTCACTATGAATGTATATGTTATCGTAGCCTATGGGTCTCTGCAAGAGTGAGCCCTCTCTACTTTTCACCTAATTCTTAATTACGGTGACTTTCTTCTTCTGTCTCAGCGCCTTTTCACTTGTTGTTCTGTCTTCCAGGAACTCTACAACCAGATTATCCCATGCTTGCCTTCTTTTACTTAATTTTCAATTCTTGGTTGAAATGTCACCTTTTGGAGAGTTTTTCCCTGAAGGGAGTCCCTCCAGCGCTCTCTCACATCACTCGATTTTAATGTCTCCACTATTCTGAGCACTAACAGAAGTAGCGCAGTTGGCTGTCACTGAGTTTCTCTCTCCTTTCCTCTATACAGTAAACCCACTGACATCAGGGCTTTGTTATTCTCAGACGCTGTTCTCTAGTTAGAACAGCGCCTGGCATATGATAGCTTCCAATAAATCAGTGTTGAAAGAAAAAAAAAAAAGAACATCTTTGACTGAGTGTTGCCTCCCTCCTTGAGCACAGTGTGCTGCTTTGCCCAATTTAGCGCTTTCCATGCCTGACCACAGTTGCTTGGCTCAGAGGAGGGCACTCTATCAAGGTAGGGTTAATCTGTGAGGTTTGGGAATTGTAATGAAGGGGGGTGCTAACATTATAAAATGTAAAATTGAAGAACTCTGGGTGTCTGAGTTTCCCACCATATAGACCGAGAAGTAGAGGAAGCAGTTAAAAAAGATGGAAGCAGATAGCTAATGTGCACAGCAAACCAGAGTTTTAATGTTTCTGTTCTTGTTTTAGTTGTCCTTGGGTTAACTGTATGCCTGAGTCTGGGCTTCATGAAACATCTCTGTATTTTCACCATAAGTTTCCTATTTTCTGTCACTTACAGCTAAATGAGCCCACTATGTCCAGCTAATATTTTTCTATCTCACAGTAAAAAACCCTGTCTTATTATTTGTTTCATTTGCATATCATCACTCATTATTAAGGATGAACTTCATTTAATATGTGAAGTGACCAGCTGTATTTCCTCCCTTATAAAATGCCCATTTACTTTAACTCATTTTTCTTTTGAGGGGGGTACTTACATCTTTTCTCATTAATTTAGAGAATGTTTTGCATATTTATAGCCTTAACAGTTAATCTATGATATGTGGAACACATGCTGTGACTTTAATTATTGCATCATTTGCTGTATAGAATTTTAAAATGCATTCAGCACTATAGAACGTCATCTTTTCTTGGTGCTTAGTGTAAAATTTAGAAAGTGTCCTTTCGGCTAAGATTTTAAAATAGTATCTTTTATTTCCTCTGGTCTTTTCCAATTGATTCTTGTTGATGATGTATTTTCTGCAATTTCCATAAAATATTTCAGCAGAGAGTGTCCAGTAGATATATGTGTTAGAGTGTAGAGTTAAATCTCAAGTATCTTAATCAGGTCTCCATACTTTAAATGTGATGAGTTTAATCAGCCCTTCAAATTCTGGAAGTATCTACTCTAAATTGTTGCACTGTCTTTATTCTTTATTTATACCAGAGGGTTTTATAATTACTGTGTATGTTGGAAATGACTTATTTTTTTAACTGGTTGAATATATGTTGATCAGATATGTAGACTGGCCTCTTCATATCCCTCCATGGTTATAGCAATAACAAAAATACTGGTAATGGTAAGTATTGGAGAGGATATGGAGGATTGGAACCTCATGCATTGCTGGTAGGAATATAAAATAGTGTAGCCACTTTGGAAAATACTTGGGCAGTTCCTCAAAATGTTAAAAATAGCCCAGGACCCAGCAGTTCTACCTTTAGGTAAATACCCAACAGAAATGAAACCATGTGTTTACACAAAAAATGTTCACGGCAGTATTATTTCGAATAATCCCCAAATGGGAAAAAAACAAGTATCTACGAATTGATGAGTGAAGATGATATATCCATACAGTAGAATGTTATTTGGTAATAAAAAGGATACATGCTAAAACGTGGGTGAATCTTAAAAGCATCATGTTAACATAATAAACCTAGTCACAAAAGACCACGTATTGTGTGATTCCATTTATATGGAATGTCCAGAAGAGGCAAATACACAGATAGTGGCTAGCAGGGGCTGAGAGGAACGTGATAGTGTGTGACTAGTAAGGGTTCAGGGTGGCTTTGGTGGGTGGGGAGAGGAAAATGTTCTGAAATTAGATAGTGGTGATGGTCATACTACTCTGTGAATTACACTGTAAACTACTGGATCATGGTATGTGAATTATATCTGAACAAATCTTTTATAACAAAAGATAAATGGATTGGCTAGAAATATTGCCCAAGTGAACATGACGTACACCTGGTAATCCTGTGGTTTTTCCACTACTGTATAGAGTGGAGCCCTAGCCCCCCAGATCTCTGAGGTCATTGGCATAGAACGTGTAGAGAACTGATCTGACCAGGAAGTTAAGGAAATCTTGTAACCAGAATATTGCCTTGGAATATTGTTTGGAATGTCTGAAAGAACAGAGAGCGGGAAATTTATTAAACTTACAGAGCATATGGTGTGACTGGTTGGGGCCCTCCTTGCTAATGAGTGTTTGTCACTTTGGAAAAATTTGGTCTGAGATTTGCATTCAGGATAACAGCATTTGGGCATAAGGTTATAGAGTGAGCTGCTACATACTTGAGCAACTGAAAGCAATTTGAAAACCCTAAGTGGACAGAACAGTTACTGTTGATACTCAAGAAAATTATTGACTGTTATATATTCATCATGCTTCTAGTCATTTTATTAATTATCTTATTATTTTTAAAAGCTTTTGTTAATTCTTTTCTTTGTACAGAATTAAATCTTCTGCAAGTAAAATGATTTAATTTTTCTCTTCTTGATACTGTCTTGCTTTGTATCTTACTCTCTAGAGCCACGGAAACGATGCTAAAGGATAACATTATTTGCCACTCATTTCACTTTGTTAGCAATAATGTAGACACTTCATCAACATAACCAGTACCAGTATAGACGTTGAAAATTGAAACTGCTCTGTAAGTTCTTTGGCCATTTTGTTTAACCTTTTATTCTCTCATCTGGGAAATAGATTCTGCTAAGAATCGCCACTTGGTAGGACTAGGGTGAGGGTTCAATGAAGTGATTTATTTAAAGTCCTAAGTACAGCAACCGGCTCTTGGCTCAGTAAATAAATACTAGGTGTGGAATCTGTGATCCAGTTTCAAGTTGAGTATGAGGGGACACCCAGAAGGAAAGAATCAGGTCTGTGTGCCAAGGGCACAGCAGTGCGAAGATGCTTGGAGAGAATTCAGCATTTCCTGGCTGGAAAGGGGTTGCTGAGCTAATTTCTGGAGAGAGAATGCTGTGAGTAAGATGTGAATATAGACAAGTATGGGGCAGAGTTAGTGTGAAGGATTACAAAGAATCTGACATGCCTGGAGCAAAGTCTTTAGGAAATAACATGGATAGAGATACAACTGGGGACATAGCCAGAGGGCAGAACATGGTGGGTGTCTATAGTACATAGCACTTGTCTATATTCACATTTTACTCACATGGAAAATACGGAAGCCATGAGATTAGAAACAAGGTGATGAATTTAGTTTTGTACCTGAGTTTTAAGTTTTTAAGGCGATCCATGTCTTGTTCTCAATTTCTTTTCTTTCTGCTCATGTTTTTAAACATAAATTCTATGTTTTTGTTCTCCAGCTGAAATCAGGGATAGCATTCTCTACTTTTTCTGAAGATTACATCACTCCAAGTTAACTGCACATGACCTCAGACCAGGAGGTTCTTCCATTTATCTCCCGCCAGCCAGAGCTCGGAAATGTCAGCTCCTGACAAAGCATGTATTTCTTTTAAGTAATTTCCAAGAGTATCAATCACATTTTTGAATGCCTCAGAAGAAATGTAAAGAAATTGCTCTGTTAATTCTTTTTCCCTCAAATTTCTGTAAGCATTTTAACCAAATTCACCCATGCAGAGGTTGAAACTATATTTTTATCACTGGCCTTTTCTGCTCAATGGTACTAATAAATATATACTTTGAGTAGCCAATTTCAGCAAACACAAAAATAACTTGATGTTTATTTTATTCCTTGTGTTTGTTGGGTAACATCTGTCATTTTTGATAAAGTTCTCCCTGTATTCTCAGGCTATCAGAGGAAGCTCTTGAGCTGAATTTTTTAGTCTATTTTTCCAATTTTTGAAAGGGAATTCTTACTTTCTGGAAAGCCAGATAATCATGTTATAGACTTTTCAGTGACCCCATTCTTTAGAATTTCTTGGTATCTCAGATTCTAGCTGACTTTGGCTTTTCAGTAAGTTTTAGTTTTAAAATACCTCATCTTTTCATGTCTAAACCTTTGCTTTTTGCCTGTACACAATCTCTGCCTCCTTGCCATAGAGATTATAGTTTGGGGAAAAATATTTTTCTTAGGTTAATGTGCTAAACTTCCAGGAGTAATGTTTTGCTTAATGAATAAATAAAACAATGAATAAATGAATGAGAGAATTTATTATTGCATTTTTTTTTTTAAATTTTTATTTTTTTTGAGACAGAGTCTCTCTTTGTCACCTTTAGTAGAGTGCCATGGCCTCCTAATTCACAGCAACCTCATACTCTTGGGCTCAAGTGATCCTTTTGCCTCAATTTTTTATTTTTAGTAGAGACAGGGTGTCTCACTTTTGCTCAGTCTGGTCTTGAACTCCTGAGCTCAAGCGACCCACCGGCCTCAGCCTCCCAGAATGTTAGAATTATAGAGGTGAGCCACCACACCTCGCCTATTACTGCATTTAAATCACTTTCAGGGATTGATGAATTTCCTTTTAGTTGCTCAAAATAAAAGTTTGGATTTCCTTATCTTTATTAAAAACAAAACTCTGAAAAGAATTTTATGTGTATGTGCGTTTTTTCTTTTTTCTTTCTTTTTTTTTTTGCAGTTTTTGCCCAGGGCCGGGTTTGAACCCACTACCTCTGTTGTATGGGGCTGGTGCCCTATTCCTTTGAGCCACAGGCATCACCCTGTATGTGTGTTTTAAAACTTGTGTATATACACTAAGAACTTCTTAATTTCAGTCCATATGATAATATAATGTCCCAAATTACAGCCTTGGGCATGGGCCAGTGTCATGGGCTTGTTTACAATTCCAGTGACACTGTCACTCTCAGGTTTTGTCAGTTAATGGATTACTTATTAGGGCAAAGGGCCCGAATGCCACCTTTCTCTTCTCCTCTACTTTCCCTAATATTAATAAAACACCTCACACAGATAAAGTGGAAAATGGTAATGCTTTTTTTTTCATTGGATACTAAAACTCTTCATTGAGGTGTTTGCTGAGCCTGGCCATGTGCAAGCTTGTGCTAGTTTCTGTAGCTGCCTAAGCAGTGTTTGGTAAAGACTTTGCAGGCTGCCAGTGGTCCAGAGACTACACTGAATAAATAGTAGGTAAATAAAAGGCCCTTAATGATTTCCAAAAATTTAATTAAAGCCAGAATCATTCTGCTTATCCACAAAGGACAATTTGCAGGGGAGTCTGTAGGATACCAGGTTGTTGGTCTCTGTCATGATGTGGAAAATTTATGCTGGACAGCGTTTGCAAAATGATAAGTCATTGTTAGGCACTATTTGTAAGATGTATTTTTGTGCTTATAGAAAATGAGATAGAATTTTTTTGTGTTTTTCTCCAATTATCAGCTGTATTTCTATTCTTACCCCAAATCAAATAGAGCAATTACATTCAGGTACAGGAGGAGAAACCTGTGCGTGTTGTTTGAGCTCTGCTGGCCACAAGTAAAAGTGCTTTTGGGAGCTTATTTCATGTCTTCAGTTTGAGGACTTACTTCCTAAAACAAGTAGCTTGGATGTTTTATTAAATTAGAATTTTAAAAGGTCATAAAAAGTAGAATTGGCTTTACTCTGACATTATTAACTTTAAAATTCATATGTATGCTAAGCAGGTTTTCTTTTGCAAATTGTACCTATAGTAGAATAATGATATTTTCCCCCCTTTAAAGGATTTTTGACAAAAATAGTAGTTAGGTGGTTTCATTTAACTTATTAGGAAAGAGGGAACAGTAGGCCAGCAATTTTTGGATTAACTCACAGATCACTTTTACCTTAAGTAGATTATGTTATTATGCTCATTTTATGTATGAGGTATTTGAAATTTATATTTTCTACTATTAAATCCTTATCACATATAAATAAAACAGAAAAGAGTAGTTGAGCTTTTTAAAAATAGGCACTTCTTTCAAGATGTGTTTGTTTAGATTATTTTAAATATATATGCACACCTGTAGATTGTTTTTGTCTACTATATATTTTTAAAAAGTAGTTGGAAAAGAGCTGACCATTATACCTGATTTCTTTTTTAGTTGTAGCTGAATTAATTTGCCTCTGTTCTTAGGTTACTGTTTTTTCTCTCCATAATGAACTGCGATTGTATATGACACCCAATATTTCTATTTAGTTATTTTTGTACATTTTTCTTCTCAGGATAATTCAGGCTTTTAGAAGGAAGGGCTGTGTCTTTAATATTTATTGTATCTTTGGTAGAGTTTAGTTTGGTCTTCGTCATAGGTTATTTGCTTGAAAAATAACTTGCAGATTTGCTCTGAAGTATAAAGAGGATTACTATTTTCTAGCTTTAGAAAGATAAGTCTGAAATGTCATTTAAAGAGGCTGCTGGCTCTTCCCTGTGAGTCTCAGGATGCCAATTGGTAGTAAACACCACAGCAGGCGGGAACACCATGATGTTCATTTTACCCACTCGGTAACTATTGCACGGGAAGTTATTTTAAAATTGGAAGGTGGCCTGTTGGGCATAAAATCAAAGTAGGTAGGGGTTGTCAGATGAGCTAACGGACTATTGTCATCAAGATGCCTCGGTCTTTGTTATAAAGAACTAACACCCGTGAGGACTGAGTATAAGAGGGGAGAGGCAAGAATCCTTTCTCTTGGATGGACCTAGAAAGGTGTTGCTACCCTCTTGTTTATCTACCCTCTTATTTTTGTCTTCATGCATATGCCTCAGTAACCCAGGATTTTTTCCTGTAGCAACGGTTCTCAACCTGTGGGTCACGACTCCTTTTCACTGTATTAAAGGGTTGCGGCATTAGGAAGGTTGAGAACCACTGTCCTGTAGATTCAAATTTAATTGGCTGGGCCTTGGTTTAGTTGTGCCGTTATCGTCATCCCCTTGTAAGTCAGGACTTTTGATTGAAATTTGAGCATGAGTCGTTGCTAGGACAACTCAGGCAATAGACGTAGGTTATCATTTTGATTAATTATTTCTCCAGATAATTTTTCTAACTCACACACTGTGCTTTTCCAGAAGTTCATTTCAATAACTTATTCTCTTTTATGTTTTGCTATCTCTAAGTTTGCAGAATTTGCACATTCCAAACTTTAAACCTAGTGTTGATAATCAACATCATGTAATAAAAGGGTAGGCATAAAGTTATAGGCATCTTAGCTTGAAGCAAATGACAACTCCTTGGAGGGAAGAGCAGACTTTCCATATATGAGCTGGTGATGTAGGGAAGTATGTAATTTTAAAAAACGCATCATGTAGGAAGCAGATACTTTTCTATAAGTACAGTACGTTTAGTCTCTCATTCTGATTCTCCCTCCTTTATTTGTATACAGCAGCTCTCCTATCCTAGTATATGAACGGGAATTTGTTCTATTTTATATTCTTTTTTTGTTGTTGTTTCCATTTGGCTGGGGCTGGGTTCGAACCCGCCACCCTTGGTATGTAGGACTGGCCCCCTACCCACTGAGCCACAGGTGCTGCCCTCTATTTTATATACTTGTGGCTCAATAAATAGATAAAATTATTTCTGCTATTTCTAGCACTCATGGCAAAATAAGTTGTTTCTTCTGGACTTTTCCGCTCAGAGTGTGTGTGTGTGTATTTTTTTTAAGGACGGGGAATCAGATTATTTGGAACTGGGCTGTGTTCACTTATTTACTCATCTTCTCTGAGCCTCAGCTTAGTTCTTTATTTGTGGAATGTCCTTTACAATAATACTTGTGTCATTTTAGTTAATGTGCATGGGATTTGTTTCAAATAGGATATTTGGAAGGTAAAAATGCATTCTTCTCATAAATTGAAACTGGATGATCCATTTTAACCCTTACTGGTCTTTTGCATTATACATGTCACTTAAGAATAGGTGCCTTTTCCAACTTTAGAGTCATGTATATTTTAATAAAGTTGCTTTTTGGGAATTAAGACTAGTCTGGCATAGTCTGTTCTGTTCATGTGAGCAAAGTATACATGAAATTATTGTCAAACAATTGCAAAGGTAAATTATAAATTTCAGAGACATTATGAAGAGTTTGCAGAGATTTATTTCTCATCATATGATGAGTTTTTTGTGTTTGATTGCTTATTTTGTTTGTGACCTACCTTATACGTTATAGATCATATAACATGGCTATATGGTAGAAATGTAACATAACAGGCTGGTAGAAATGTCAACATAATATGGAAAGTCTATGATTGAGAATATTAGTCTCCATATATTATTGATAGAAATCTTTTACATTTGTGGTTCAAAATTACAGTTTATTTTTCCACAATTAAGACATTAAAATTACATTTTTTTCAATGTGTGTGTTGCACAGTTTCTGGCATCTGTCCACAATGTCACACTTTGCACTGTTATTTCTCCTTGGCTTTTTGTGAACCCTGATGAAATACCAGAAGACCTTAAGTAACATTTTCAGAGGACACTTAATGAGCAAAATCTGGAGCACCAGCAAGGGTTAGAAAGTTTCCTTTTACATGGAGAACTACCTTTGTAATATAATATCACTATAATTTTTCAGATGGAAATGTTTTAATTTACTGATTGCCAACCATTGCTGGAGTCATTGTGTCGGCTCAGCGGACAGAAAGGATTATTTTAATTTGATCACTGACTAGTGGTCTTTGAATCTGACTTAATTCCAAATATAAATGTGTCTTATGTTTTCTCTTTTCTATGAATATTTCAAGCCATGATCTCATTTTATTCCTTGTGCTACATTGTTCTGTTGAATGTTTTTGTTTTTCCAATGTACAGTGACTCAGTGGGAAGCTATAACTTGTAAGAACTTGAAATAAGAGAGATGTCAAATTGAAATGAAAAAAAGCCCTTCTTAAATACCAAAGGTAGTGCAGGTAAATGCACTAAATAGTAGTCTTAGCGGAGAAAAACACAGCTTGCACGTGAGGTTTTTATTATAAGTACTAAGCATGGAAGCGTAATTTAGCTGTTACAAATTATTACTAATTAATGGAGGATGATTACAAAGCACAAATTTGAGCTTTTGGAAGCTACAAGTCACCATTCCAGGTAATCAAGTTTTCCAGGGAAGTGTATAGCTTCAAATCCTCACATTAAGAGAGTCATTACAAAAGTCAGTTTTTGTTTTTCTAATGATTACCTGTCGTATGAATCAGAGCATACTGAACTTAAACTTTTTAAGATTACTCAAGGTTATTAATTACGAACCTAAAGTATAGGATTGTATTTCTACCAATGAGGGTGATAGAATATTCCAATACCAGAGGAATCCAGACTCCTACTTTCTGATCTTCCATTGTTATACTGTTGTAGATGTGGAAATATCTATTAAAAAAATAGGTGCTAATGGCCTTTTCTACTTTTTTAATTTTTTCCTCTACTAAGTAGAATGTTCAAGAAATATCTGCACGTTCATCTTAATCCAAAACCATAATAGCAACATGAAATTCATCAAGGTGGATATAACACTAATGTTAATAGATGGTGCCTCCCTATGGCTGTAATTTTGGATGACAACTAACAGCAATTTTGGACAACAGCTCACAGTTCAGTTTTAGGAAGCAATTCTGAACATTTTTATACTCTTTTTTTCAATTTATTTATTTTATTTATAATTGAGGCAGAGTCTGTCTGTGTCACCTCCAGTAGAGTGCCATGGCATAATAGCTCATAGCAACCTCAAACTCTTGTGTTCAAGAGATCCTCCTGCCTCAGCCTCCTGAATAGCTGGGACTACATACACCTGCCACATGCCCTGCTATTTTTAGAGACGGGGGTCTCGCTTTTATTCAGGCTGGTCTCAAACTTCTGAGCTCAAGCAATCTACCTGCCCTGGCCTCCCAGAATGCTAGGATTATAGATGTGAGCCACCGTGCCCGGCCTCATCTTTATAGTCTTGATGAAAGGTTAAAGAGAGACCTTAAACAGTTAATTTTCTGAAAGAGATTTTTATCTCAGAATGTGGAGAGTCACATTACTGGTTAACTGCAATGTAAATTAGAGGAAATAAAGCTGCCCCCTATCCCCTTCATCAATCCAGTGATGTTCAGTCTGAATACATCCAAGCAGACCTTTAGCAAATTTTTATTTAGTCCTACATATGTATGTTTACATATACACACATTCATGTATATTTATATACAGTTGAATATGTTTATATCATATAAATATTTTGACATTGTAGTCAACTAACATTTTCTGTTTTATTCAACAGAAATCTTCTTGACAGAGACACATTTTCTAAATCTGACCCAAGTAAGTATGTGTTACTTGCCTTTTGAAGCAGTCTACTTTTTGTACTTATTTGATTTTGCAAAAATTGTGTGAAAATCATAGTTACTGTTTACACATTTGTTTTGAGGCCTAGAAGGCAAGAGGAAAATGGCTCAATCCCTGGGTGCTCCTCTCCCTGGACCGCTCTGTGTCTAAAAGGACCTACTTGGCACATTGAGAATAAGATAACCATGTGATGACTCGAGTGTAGGGCAGTTCAGTTTGAAATAAAAACCTCATGGCATTGGTAGGCATTTAGCTAGGTCTGAGCAGGGCAGGTGACAGGCATGTTAGGCTGTTCTGGATTGGTTTGGGTCAGGCTGACCTGGGCTATTATGGGAATGAGGCTGATGAAGACTTTGCAGGTGGGTTGTTTACAAGACCTTGCAGGTGGATTATTTTGAGTATGGAGTTAATTTAAGACCCTGGAGACTTCTAGGAAGCAGCTGATACTCCTCAAACATGAACATAAAACCACAAACTACTTGCCACAGAGCCTGCAGTCACTAGGATGAGGCCTGGTTTGAATGTAAATTACCGAGTTTCTATTTCTTGCTATAAATTTACTTGCTCTTTTCAATGATTTCAACGACTACACTGAGCCACCATGCTGCTCTAACCATACGACCATATGGTAGGAATTATATTTGAAAGACAACCATAATTTTAAGTAATTTAGTCACACATTAATACTTCTAAAAAAACAAATGAACGTGTTCTACAAAAGGTGTATTCAATCAAGTGAAATATGTAGCATCTTCTGATAGGAGCTGAATTTTTTTGGTTCCTAATTAGAGATATTGAAAATTGGAGGTAATCTGTAAAGTGAAAAGGGTAGTTTGAATTAGAAAACCCCAGAATAAATCATGTAAATCAGTTAAGTGTTTTCAAATCTTGTAATATTTAGAAGTTGGTATCTAGCAACTCTTTACCTATACAAATGCATGAAAACATGGTTAAATTATGGGGGGAAAGGTTTTGGTCAGAAACAAAGGCAGTCCTTGGGGATAAAGTTTTACAATTTGTGGGGATTAAAACTTCCTAGGGCTTGTTTCATAGGTGGGCGGGACTATTCTTAATTAACCCTTAACCTTCCTTTTTGGGACTTTCTTTCTCACTTGACAGGATTTCTTACCTGTTTACAAATAGTGAGTGGGACATCATACACTAGTTTCATAAACCGTTTGACACATTGCCCCATGATCATATCGATGTGCACAGCTATGATTTAATTAAAAATAAATAAATAAATAAATAAATAAATAAAAATAGTGAGTGGGAGTTGTAAATAGTTTTTTTTTTTTTTTGAGGTATTTTTGTCATTTTATTGATGTGTTACCTTTGATTAAGATAGCTTTATACAGGTTTCCCCGCTTTATAGTTACCATTTTCTCTTTTGCAATTAATGATCAACCTATGGGGAGATTACTTTTAGAACATGTAAATAGCCTATTGAGAGTTGTAAATATTAACTACAGAGTGTGATGCTGTCCAGGTTGTTCCTCTTATGATGACTTTGAGCACTGTAAATACCTTAGGAAGAACTTGATGCATATCTTGTAACATATGAGATATTTCAAATTGTTAACCAATGGTTTTCAATTTTATCTGCATCTATAGTGCAACATAGACGAAGACATTACCGTATGTTTATTATATTTTTATATGACAAGCTCTAAGCATATTAACTTCTTTTTTTATATTAAGTTCTACGGACCAGATACCATTTGTTTTCTGTTTACTTAAATAATTTTTAATCATTTGATGATTTACTAGCAATTTTCTTGCAATGGTAAGTCTAAAAATTAGGCATTTAATCTTGATAGAGATTTTAGATGGCTGAAAAATATGGTAGAACTTGCATTGTGGACAATTTCCCTACATTTACCACCTCCTTAAGCTGACCTAATTTTTATAGACCAGACATGCATCACGTGTATGTATCAGTACGGTTAGGCCTAGTTCTTTAGGTCAACGTGCCCTAGACCAGTTTGTTACAGTCTCTTGGATGGACAACTTACAGAGGTTCTACTGTAGATTGTACACGTTTACATCTAATGTTCATAAAAGTCACTCATGTGTGTGTATCTTTTCTCATCTTTTGTAGTTTGTGTCTTATATACACAAGGAATTGGAAATAAAGAATGGAGAGAGGTAAGATTAAATTTCTTTTTAAAATCATTGGGCTGCATTATATAGGTAAGTTATAAATTGATCAAGATGATACCTTCCTATTTATAGGTATTTTAAGTTCTTTCTTTCTTTCTTTTCTTCCTTCCTTCCTTCCTTCCTTCCTTCCTTCCTTCCTTCCTTCCTTCCTTCTTTCTTTCTTTCTTTCTTTCTTTCTTTCTTTCTTTTTTGGTTAGCAGGCCCAGGCTGGGTTTGAACCCCACCAGCCCCAAAGCATGTGGCTGGCACCCTAACCCCTGAGCTATGGGCACCTAGCCTATTTTAATTTTTTTTGAATTCAAAGACACAGTTCCTTTTTTTATTTTATGAAAGTCATTTTTGTGTTTTGTTTTTAATAGTAGTGCATGTTTAGCTGACTTATGACCTTCTTGTGAATTCTTCTAGGCCTGAAACTTGCACTCTCCTTAGCCAAAGACAAATTCAGTGTATTACAGTCTATTTGGCAAGATTATTTACATAATATAAATTTGTGGATTTAGCCTCACTTTTAGAGGTCAGCTGCTGGTTTTTATTAAATGCCACTTTAAAAGATTTTAATTACGGTGCTTGATATCAAATATCATCTGAGTTTCTATTTTATTTAAAAATGAAAATAGGAACTCAGCTTCCTAATGCAAATATACATTCTTTAATGAAGCAAAAGCTAAGAGGCTGAATTGTTATTTTGATAAATTTATTTTCTTGAGTATCTCCACATGCAAATGAATGAATGCCCACTGGAAAGTGGGGGGTATAATGAAATAAAAGGCTTTGGCATCTGCCTCTAGTTGCTGGTTATCTCTAGAATTTAGTGCATTGTTTTAATGAGGTTACAGTCTCTGGCTAGATTTCCCTAGTGAGATTTGTGCTACTTGTTGCCACAGATTGCACAGTGCTGGCTGTTTTACCAATGTGTCACAATTGTGAGTCCAGGGTCCAAATAAATCATTTAATTTATTCTCAATATTAAAAAATTGTCCCTACTGATAATGGGTCAGTGATCAGTAGGATACGGGGCAGTTGTTTCTCCTAATTGCTTCTGTACATTTCCACTTAGTTCAATATTTGCCTGCGTTCTACCTATCCAAATGTAAACTCACTTGCCCTATTGCTGCTGCTTCTGCTTTGCTCTAATTATGACTAATAAAATCACCAGCCAAAATATACAACTGTAATTTTTGTAGTCATTCTGATGCCTTCTCTCACATATTTATAATTCAATCAGTTATCCAGTGTTGTGGATTCTCTCTCAGACAAACCACCTCCTTTATTCAGACCTATGTTATCTTTTGCCTGCCCTGATGCCACCTTCTCTTGGATTAGTCTGTGCACCTTTCTCTCTTGTTCATTCCTTTGATAATCTTTCTAAAAGACATATTGTTTCCTGTCATTCACTCTCAAATTCCCTCTCCCAAAGGCCTGGGATAGTCCAGTGAAGAGGCTAACTGACCAAATATGCCAGTTGACCAGAGTGCCTAGAGAAAATGACCTTACGTCAGGGACCAACCACCAGTAAAATAACGAAATAAAAAGACCTAAATTGCAACCCCAGGTATTGGGGCCAATGCAGATCCCCAATGATGAGGCAATTGGAAACTTCATTGGATAAGGGGAGTTTGGGGAAGGATAATAGAAATTATTGCAGAACTGAGCCAGAGTGTGAAGAGTTCATTCTCATTGGGTACCGACCAGGTGACATTGATTAGTTAGTCTAAGGGCAGGCTCAGCTCAGAAATCTCCCTAGCATAAAACTTGTCTCATGCTTTTTGATTGAGCAATGAAACATACATTTCTTACTTAATTTTCTATGTTTTTTTTATAATGATAATGGTTAACTACTATTTCAAATACTATGCATAGACGAATTTAGTTTTCACAGCAACTTTAAGAGGTTAGGGCCGTTATAACCCTTACATTATGTGTGAAGAAAATGAAGCACAGAAAGATTCAGAGACTTGAGTAAAGTAACCCAGTTATACATGAAGGAGTGGTGATTTCTTCCCAAGCCATCTGGCTCCAGAGCCCTTGTTATTAGATCACTTTGCTATGCAAAATCCTTATCTGATCCCAAGCTTCACATTCTTCCTTTAAAAATGGAAAGAAATTTTACAAATCGTTCTTTGGAGCTATATTATTATTAAGGTTGATTCAGAAAGAGGGGAAAGAGGAATCCTGTCATGTAGGGAAAATGGCATAATATTAAACAAAATAGAAAAAAGCAATAACTGGTTTATTTTTTATTTTGGAAGGAGCAGAAAGTATTGGTAAGAAGGAAGAATACTCAAAAAGGGTTTGAAAACAAAGTAAAAATGGAGCAGGAGATGATAAACCTGACCCAGAGTTATACAAATGAATGCAGAATATGTGTTACTAATCCCCACAAAACTATTTGAAAAGAAAAATAGTTTCTTTATTTTGAGAGCCAGTATAATGTAGCTGTTAAGGGTGAGCACACACTTGATCTTTCAGTGGCTCTGTTTTTCCTCATCTCCAACAGAAGGAATAGTGATAATGGTTCTAGCTCATACATTTGTTACATGGGTTAAATGGGAACCTGTGATAACAGACCTGGGCACATAGCAAGTACCATACCATTAAGGATACATTGGGGTTCTAAGAGACTAAACAACTTGTACGAGGATAAGAAAACCAGCAAGTGGCAGGTATTAAGTCGATGCCTGCATTATAAAATTCTGTAAGATTCTTTGCACAAGCCCAGCAGTTGATAGGAAAATGACCTATGGGATTTTCCTTGGCCTCAAACCTAATCTGAAGCTGTAGTGTTACACAGCTGCTAAAAACTAATGCAATCTAATGTGTTGATGGATGTGCAGTGCTGACATCAAGGAAGATAATGCTATTATGTTGAATCATATGAAGTTGTCACTTTTTGTAGGTCAAATGTGGTGGAGTGTTTTCATGTGACTCAACTTTTAATGCTATTGTTATTTTGCTCTGGTGGGAGTACATTTGGAGCATTACTTTTTAATTCTACATTTTAAAACATTGAAAAACCAAGTCTATATTTTGCAGGGTGGGGGGAGGCTACTATCTTGAAGAAAGGTATACAAGTTATGGCATACTAATAAGAGAATACTTAATCCGAAAAACACAATGATGCTGATTGGTTCACAGTACTTGTCTTCAGACTTTTAAAGTATTTTCATTTAGAAATGGGTGTAAACTTAGTTGATGTTGTTCAGTAGGAAACAAAACATTTAACTCAAAGGTTGATGAGACAAAGAGGCAGTATTTAGTGGACTGTGAGGAGGACCTTTGTAACAGAGTATCCTGTAGGTTTTCTGAAACTGTATCCTAATATGCTAGTGGATTTCTTGATACTGGGAATATTCAGATGGCCTGCATTGATTCACTGGAAAGCGGTGCATCTTACAAGGATATATGTGAAACTTAGTAAATGTGGAATGTAAATGTCTTAGCACAATAACTAAGAAAATGCCAGGAAGGCTATGCTAACCAGTGTGATGAAAATGTGTCAAACGGTCTATGGAACCAGTGTATGGTGCCTCATGATCACATTAATGTACACAGCTATGATTTAATAATAATAAAAAAAGTTTGACTTGATAAACTCTAATAAACTTGCAAATTTGTGATTTTTATGACCTATGGAGAGTTTAGGAAGAGTATTCTAATCATTTTATCAATTCTTCCAAATATCTTTTTCTTGGTTTTCTTTTTGAGACAAGATTCTAACTCTGTCACCCTCTGTAGAATGCTGTGGTATCATAACTCACAGCAACCTCAAACTCTTGGGCTCAAGTGATCCTCTTGCCTCAGCCTTAGGAGTAGCTGGTACCAAAGGCACCCACCACAACACCTGGCTGTTTTTTCTATATTTAGTAGAGACAGGGTTTTGCTCTTGCTCAGGCTAGTCTTGAATTTCTGAGTTCCAGCAATCCGCTTGCCTGGAGCTCCCAGATTACAGGCGTGCATCACAGCACCAGGCCATGTCTGTTAAGTGCTGAATATTGTTTTACAAGGATGAAAAATGGCAAAACAATTCTGATAATAACTGTCGAGAATATTTGAAATCAGAAAAATATAGATACTTTATTATTAATATTAAATATCATTCTTTTATCAATTTGGCCAACATTTATTGGATGCCTATTATGTAGCTCTAGTGGTGGGTGAACTTTAAGTGTAGATGGTGGTCCTTTTTCAGGGATCATGGGGTATAATGGGAGAGTTTCCTCATCAACTTTGGTACATCAATACAATCAATTTACTAATGTAGGTATCAGCACTATCCCAATAGTATAGTGGTTGTATCTGTATTTAAATTCAAAAAGTATGTAGCTACTAGCTATATGATTTTATGTTCTGAGATGAATTACTATTAGATAGTAAGGGGGAATAAGTGAAAAAGAGTTTAAAAATATGTTGAAACAAATGCTCCAAATAAAGCAATAGAAAAATTATTTAAAATTATTCTCTAGTTGAAACCTTCAATTTAAAAATTTTATTTAACACCATAGGAAATTACCATTATATCTCCAATAAATCTGTCTAATGATTGTAAATTATGAAAAGCTCTTGAAGTAATGGGTCTTTTAAAATTAAAATGGTTGTTCAGTGCATAATAATTTTAAAGCTGGAAATGATACTTAAGTGCCATGAAGTGTGAAAATATGCAGACCTCTTGGTAGCAAGCAGAAATAGCAAAGCAGCGTCTCTAAAGAATTGTACTTTACTTTTGAGAGTTCTGAAAATGTTGCAATTAACTTCTTCGAGTTAGACTGTAGTTATCCATAGATAATTCATTCTATGAATTACTTTTAAACATTTAAAATTAATCGAGTTGGTTCCAGATTCTCTAAGTTAATATGTAATGGAAGAAGGCAGACTACAGTTGTTTAAGAACCACAGTGATCAGAGGCAAACAAATCTATGTTCAAATGCTGATTACTACCGTTTGAAATTGTCTCTGCTCCATTTGGCTGACAGTAAGGTGTTTTAAATTAATTCATTTCCAAACTGAATACTACCTGTTTATAGATAATACACATGTGCTCCTATGTACACACTTTCTACTGTCCAACAAACATCAAGGTCTTTTTTGATGACCTTGCTCTCATATATGCCTTAAGTTCACTTCTTAGCTTTTTGCTTCTAAAGTTCAGACTTGCTGCACAGCATTTAATATGGGGCTTTCTTTGTTCTTAGAAGTTATTTCATGAATATTCATGGAAAGGCTAAGTTTGAGGATGCCATCAAACACAGGCACGTATTTAAACTGTCATGATTTCAGTATTTGTGTGTTGGAAGAATCCCTAGAGATCATTTGGTATGTAGGTAATATTTTCCATATCAGAATATTTGTGTGGCATGTTAACTACTTATGAGCACTTAAGTCTTGTTCTTTATGGTAATTTTAACTACCTGTTTTGGAACTTAAATTATATCATTTATTACATATCATATACCTTTCAGGGGTGAGCAGCAATCTTTTCATTCTCTTTGTTTTTGTTTGTTTCTTGTTTTGTTATTGTTGTTGTTGCAGTTTTTGGCTGTGCCTGCATTTGAACCTGCCATCTCTGGTATATGGGGCCGGTGCCCTACTCCTTGAGCCACAGACGCCGCCTCATTTCATTCTCTTTGTTCCAGAGAAATATTATGGGGAAACATTTAAAGTTATTGATTTGAGTTATTCTTTCCAAAATCTTTAGGCACTCACTGTTGCTAATCCCTTGCAAGTTCTGCGTGGCTATTGCTAACTATCTTCACTATTGGATTTACATTGTGGAGCAACTGAATATTTTTATTTTGTTTTGTTTTGTTTTCTCTCTTTAAAAAGACATTAATTGCACTATGTTTTTGAGCATTCTGCAGAGATTGTGTTCCTCTAGTAGACATTCAAAGGATTTTCACAATATGTATCATTACTTCTGTGATTGATTAAGGGGATTTAACAGAAGATATTTTTTTATCCTCTTAAAAACAATTGAGTGACATGCAGTTGAAAGAACTTAGTAAAATCAATATATTCTATGGAATGTGTGGTCTGTGTTGAGATGTTACTGTGTTAGCAAAGATATATTGTGTGTTGCTAAGGCAAATGTCATGTAGATTCATCTGGATTCCCAATGTCAGTTTTACTAGTTTTGGAGAAATATCTATAGATCAAGATTGAAATTTTACTCCTTAGGAAAGGACATAAAACGGTTTTACAAATATTCCTGGCTGTCGACAGGAATGAAGCTATGGCTTCATGTAATTCATCACCCATAGTTTATAAGCCTCAGTTGAAGTCTATTAGCTCTATTAACGTCCCCTGACCGACTGAGCATGAATCACACCTTCCCCAGAACTTTGTTGGTTGTTACCTGAAAAGCAAATCCAGAATATTTTGGTCTCTTAAATTATTTTTTCCTGTCTGTTTTTAAAATAACATTTTATCAAAATAAAACACACCCAAACCAAAGGCACAAATCATACAACACAGTAAATTACAAGTAAACACACTCATGTAACCACGACCCAGATCAAGAAATAGAGCATTGCTAGCAATTCAGAAATTGTGATTATGCTACTTTGCTTTCCTAAATTAAAATACTATCCTGACTTCTAACACTATATAACAGTCTTGGTTATTTTGGAGCATTATAGAAATAGAATCACATAGTATAGATTAATTTGTGCCAAGTTCTTTCAGTGAGATCTATTTATGCCTGCTGTGGCAGTAGTTTGTTCATATTTGTTGCTGTGTAGTTTGCTATTTCATGAATATACCCCAATATTTATTTTACTCTAGGTAGACTTTTGGGTTATTCTAAGTTGTTGAATATTGTAATTGTATGTCTAGAACATTCTTGTACTTTTTTTTTTTTGGATCTTATATTTACATATTCCTATTGTTTACATATGTAGGAGTAAAATTCTGAGCCAGAGGCTGTGCATATTTTCATCTTCAGTAGATACTGCCAAATGATTTTCTAGAATATTCCATCTGTTGCTGCCATTATAGTACATTCTTGCCAATGCTTTGTAATGCCAGTTTTAAAACTATTTTCATTTTGGTTATTGTGTAAAGATACTTATTTGGATTTTAACTTCCTAATGATTGATGTGGCTGAGCACCCTTTGGTAGGCTTAATGACTATTTGGTTATCCAGATGTTTTGCCTATTTTCTCATTAATTTTTAAGAGTTACTTATATATTGAAGACAGGAATTCTTTGCTTACATATCTTGCAAATACCTCTCATTTAGTGTATCTTGTTATTCTATGAATGGTATATTTTGATGAAGGGACATTCTTAAGTTTAATTTAACCCAGCGTAACAATCTGATCCTTTATGTTCATGACAGATCCTTTATGTTCTGTGCTTGGGTTTTGTTTAAGAAATCTTTCTTACCTTAAGACTGTGATGTCATACAGTGTCATTTTCTAAAAGTTTTGCTGTTCTACCTTCCATATTTAGATCTACAATTCCTTAGGGTTTATTTTTGTCTGTGGTTTGAGATAAAATTTATTTTGATGCCGTGTGGTGTCTAATGGACTCAAGAACCTTTATTTGGGATCTCTTTCCTCCACTGCATCATTATATCACCTTTTCTATAAATGAGATAACTGTAGGAGGTGGAACAATTAAGTTTGCAAACTCATCCTAGAAAAAGTGCTTTGGGGGATGGGCGAGGTGTTGGCATCAGTGTATAGCTTCACAAAGGGAGGACGTTGAGGTGACCACAGTGATAGTCAGCAGTGAGGTGTGTAGCAAACTTTCTATGATGAGTTTGTGAACTTAATTGTCCAACCTCGTGTATATGAGGAGGTTGTTGAGGATTCTGTTGTGTTATACCACACTTAAGTGGTGGGCTTTGTAATTTTGTTGTTGTTGTTTTTTTTTGGGGGGGGAGTTCTAGGTCAGAGGTTAGCAAACTTTTTCTGTAAAAGGCCAAATATAAATGGGGGCCAGGATAAAGATTTTATGCTGGGGGTCTCAGTGGTCTTTGTAGTCATTGTAGGATGAAAGCCCCTGTAGACATTGCATACATGTATAATTATGGCTGTACTCTAAGGAAACTTAATTTTATGAAACCCAGCAGCAGGTCAGATTTGGCCCATAGACTATAGTTTTCTGAACCCTGTTCTAAAAGAGTCTGAGCTTTGAACAGCTCCACAGAAATTTTAGAATCTGTTTGTCAGTTTCTCCATGCTCACCCATGTCCATACACACCTGTACTGTGAAATTTGAGATTGCTTTGAAATTATAGATCACTGTGTGAGACAATGAAAACGTATAAAATAGTGTACCTTATAATACACAGGTATGGATAATCTTCTGCTCATTTAGGTTTTCTTTCATTTTTCTCAGTAATATTTTATAATTTTCCATGTAGAGATCTTCAGTATCTTTAATTGGATTTGGATTTACCCCAGGTTATTTTATTTTTTGATGTTAATGCAAATCATTTATTTTAATTTTTATTGTGGTATATAAAAGACCATTTATTTTTTGAGTAGTAACTCTATAGTGACCTTACGCAATTGCTTACTAAGGATAGTTTGCAGGTTTTTAAAATTTTTCTTCTAAACTAAGAGTTTTATCCTTTTCTAATCACAATACTATTGTCCTGACAAGGACCTCTTGTAGAGTGGTGGGTGAAAATGGTGCTTGTCTTATTTCTGATCCCAGGGGTGAGAATACTTAACATCTATCCCTTTAGCTAATTTTAAATGTGCAATACAGTGTTGTTAACTGTAGACAGCAGGCAGTAAAGTGGATCTCTAGGACTTACTCATCTTGTGTAACTGAAACGTTGTACTCTTTGACTGATACCTCTCAGTTTTCCCCTCCCCACAGGCCCTGGGGACCACTATACTACTCTCTGCTTCTTTGAGTTTGGGTCTCCAGGTGAGTGGAACTGCTCTCAGTCCACACATGAGAGGGGTTCAGACAGAAATCCAGAACCATTTGAGGATGTGCTATGGGGTAAACATTGGCAAGCTTGCTATAGGGAGTCACATTTGGCGGGACCCCAGCTGGGCAGAACTCTTCTAAGACCCCAGCTGGGAGGGACTGTAACTGACCATCAGGATTATTTTAGAATCCGCTAAACTGTGGGTCCAGTTTTGACAAGCCTCATTCAATGTAAAAGCAGTGTAAAACTTCCAGCAGATCCCTATGTGGGGACCATTGCTCCCAGATCACATCTGAGAGGGGCTGGAGCTGAGATTCAGGGCCCTTTCAGATCTGTTGTGGGATAGAGATAGGAAAGTCTGTCTGGAATTACTCCAAGAAGTTCTCTGTATAGGCAGGTTAATCCTGGGGCTGCAGCAAAGAGGAGGTTACTCTCAGGGTCTGCTGCAGGATGGAAGCTGGAAAGCATGCCCCATTAGCACATACGGGTGCATCTTCCTGTGCCATTGGGTTTGCCCCCAGGCTGCACATGAAATGAGCTGCAGTCATGCTCCAGTGACCTTTCAGGATATGTTTTGGGATGGAAGCTCACCAGAATATCAAGTTGGCACAGATGGGTGATTCTCCCTTCAGGTTCTAGTGTGAGCAAGTAGTATTAATCTGGGATCATAGCTTGGTGTGGAGGGTCTGCAGACAAGTTATGTGATAATTGTCAGGTCCACTGCTGATATCAGTGTTGCCATAATGTGCATGATTACTCCAATACCCCTTGGCAGATGGTTTTGGTAGTAGGTTCAAGGCCAAACTTGGTATGCGTCTGAAGCTGGGACACCAACCAGTGGGTCTGCCACCTGGGTGTGGGTGTGCACTCTCAAAATAATTCTCCTAGGGCTTTCTTTACTGGGGTTTCATAACCTTTTACTTGAATGTCAGCATTCTCTGGGCAGAAAATAGAATACTGGATCATCTGTCCAACATTCTAGCTTTTTGAAGGGAATGCCTAAGGAACTGGCTTCTGCCTTGCCTGAATCACAATGCTAACAGGAGAGGGCACAAAGTTTGGGGCCACTGAGAAAAGGGAAAAAGGCAATAACAATTTGGATTAATACACATTCACTCATTTATTAATACACCTCCCTCGACATCGGCTGGAAAAAAATGGGAGAAAACCCCCAATTCCCTGTTTTTCCATAAAGAGGAAAGAAGTTGATGCATGCACCCAACATTCTGGTTTCTTGGATTCTAACCCTGCAAAAAAGTGTTTTCCACTTTGTCCGTCTCAGAGTACTAACAGGATCTGGCACATTCTCCATGCCTGGGGGGCCACTGAGAGAAAAAGAAGCTTATCTGGTGGCTTGCAGCTGTAACCCCTGGTACAGGAGGCAGAGGCTGATACACTGCAAAGTCCTCTCCTTGGAGGGAAGAAAAAAAATAAGTAGTTGTCCAAGGTAGCTTTGGGGGGATAAGGTACTTGTTTTAGTATGCCCAATTAGGAGTGCTAGTGAGATCCAGAATACCCTAGGGGCCAAGGAAGGGGTCTGCTGAAAATACAAGAGAACTGGGTGAATTGTGGCAGACGCACATCGGAAGAAGGAAAATATTGACAGCCTAAAACTCACACACGGACACACACAACAGCAAATTCCTTTAACTGGAGATTTAAACACTCAAGTCATAAGAAGACATATCCAAAGAAAGGGTGTTAGAGAACCCAAGGATCTCCAGATAGAATGATCATTGAAGATCTTTCCCCATATAAGGCCAGTCAACACAAGGCTGACAGAGGTGAGAGTTTTTTCAAATATGCAGTTGCCAACATAAAGTTATAAGGTCCGCGAAGGAACAGGCAAATAGGGTTCAATTAGATGAGTAAAGTAAATTTCTAGAATTCAAACCTAAATAAATGATAGGTTCTTCATTCAGGTATCTGAATGAAGATGAGGAAGAGGAGGAAGAGAAAGAAGAAGAGGAGGAAGAAGAGGAAGAAAGAAGAGGAGGAGGAGGAAGAAGGAGGAGGAGAATTAGAATTCAATATCTGTAATAAAGATTCTCAGAGTTCAGAAAAAAATAATGTATGAAAAAATGAGAATACCCAAAAAGAGACAGGAAATATGAAAGGAAACCAAATGGAAATTCTGGAGCTAAAGAATATAGTAACCAAATCCAAAAAATTCACAAAACTGGTTCAATAATAGACTAGATCAGTCAGGAAAAAAAAAAATCAGTGATACAGATTTTCTAATCAAAGGAGGAAAAATAAAAAGGAATAAGAAAATGTTAAAAGAGGCAAGAGAAAACTGCCTCTCAGAGAAGGGATCCACCACTGGACCCTAAGTGATACCACACCAGAAACCTCTCCAGTCAGAAATGAGTGGGGTGATATGCTCAAAGTACTGAGAGGAAAAAAAGAGTCAACCAAAAATGCTATGCCCACCAAAAGTATATTTCAAAAACGAAGAAGCTTTCCCTGCCAAGCAAAAGCTGAGATAATTCATCAACACTAGTCTTGCCTTTTTTAGCAAAAAATGCTAAAGGGAGTTCTTCTGTAAGTGGAAACAAAAAAAGATGCTAAATAGTAACCTGATAACATAAGAAAGTGTAAAGCTCATTAGTAAAGGTAAATACAAAGGCAAATACAGGCAACTATTATTTTAATACTGGTAGATAAATCACTTTTTAATTACAGTATAAAAGTCTCAAAGTATAAAAGTATTAATAACTATAACTAAAATTATATTAAAGGATATACAATAAAATGAATAAAATTATGATATAACAACATAAAGGATAGAAGAAAGTATTTTAAAATGTAGTTTTGTTGGTAACTGAAGTTATCAGATTAAATTATAAGGTATTTTATGTCACCTTATGATAACAAAAAAAAAAAATACCTATAGAAGTTCCATGTTAAAAAAAAAAAAAAAGAGAAAGTAATTGATGGATATCAATCCCAAAAATCAGGATCAGGCGCATGGCATGAGCAAGAAGTCAGATTAGATGGCCACCTACTCATATCCCTCAACAGCAACAGGAATTTTGTTCTTTTTCATGGACATAAGTCTCTTTGTGGTAATGCTGACGTTCAAGTAAGAGGTTATGAAACCCCAGTAAAGAAAGCCCTAGGAGAATTATTTTGAGAGTGCACACCCACACCCAGGTGGCAGACCCATTGTTTGGTGTCCCAGCTTCAGCTGGGCTTTTTCCTTGAATTGTACCACGTTGTGCCATGGCAGGGATTAGAGTGAGTGAGTGCGTGAGTGCCAGAGGTTTTCCTGCCAGCTTCAGTGTGGCTGCTTTTTCATTTGCCTGGATGCAGGAGGCTTTTGACACAGGACATTTGCCTGTGCCTTGTCATTGGGTTGGTATTTCTGAAGGGGAAGGATGGCCTGGGCCTTCCTATTCTGGCATCCTGCAGTTGTCACCAATCTGGGTATGTCTTTTGGTGCGCTTTCATTGCTGTGAGGATATTATTCTATTCTCTCTTTTTTGATGATCACTGTGTATAACATTTGACTGTTATCCTTTAGTTTTCCTGAAATTTAAAGGAGTCTGGGTTTGGACAGCTTTTCTAACTTCTCAAAGCTCTTGCTATTCAGTCATGAAGTATTCAGACATATGGCTAATTATCACTGAGACATCCTGGCTTTGTTTCTTTTTCTCTCTCTCCCTTTTATTCTGATCATTGTCTTTTCTTCATCACTATTTGTTCCAAACAGCAATTGGGTTTACACTGACTAATATCCTTTACCCTCAGAATAGGGCCTCTCAATTTTTGGCCACCTATGCATCTCTCAAACAATATCAAACAATTATATTTCTCAGCAGGAGTATTGGTCTGGTACGTGTTACTCGATTAGAACTAGAAGTCCTCATAGCTGGTGATGATTGCTGAATATCGTATAGGAACAAATAAGAGATAAATTAAAGCTCTGAATTTTGTTTTTTTTTTTTTTTTTTTTTTTGAAATCTATTCTTGTTCTGTCACCTGGGCCAGAGCAAGGCCGCGTGGTCATAACTCATGCCACCCTCAAACTCCTAGGCTCAAACCATTCTCTCATCTCAGCATAGCTTAGACTATGCATGCATACAACCATGTGTGGCTCATTTTCTTTATAGTTTTTATAGAGATATGGTCTCACTCTATTGCCCACGCTGGTCTTGAACTCCTGGCCTCAAGCAAGCCTCCCACCTTGTCTTCCCAAAGTACGGGGATTTTCAGCATGAGCCATTATGCCCTGAATGATTTTTTTTTTTTTTCATTTTTCCAGAGGAGGCTTATTTTTACTTCTGGAGAGATTAGAAGGTTAGAAAAAGTTCACCTTTATTCTGTTAAACATTTTGAAAAACTCTAGGCTGACTTTGCTTCATCCTGAGGATTCTTCTTCTGATTCATCCTTACTCCTAATTGTAGCCTTTTAGGGTCCCAACCTAAACATTTATAGACTTATTTAAAAGAAAATTCTGTCTTTTCTAAATTTTCTAATTTTCTAAAAGAAAATTCCCTCTTTCTTTTCTAAATTTTTCTATATTGAAAAATGGAAGAAATAAGGAGTGGATATGAGATACCTTCTTTGTGTAGTTTTTTAATTCCTTTGTCTCCACTTTTATGGGATTGCAGAAATCTCTGCCTAATTTGGACTCTTTTTTGTTTGTTTGTTTTTTCAAAATAATGCACCACAGGGCTCCTATTCTGGCTTCTCTTTCCCCCAGCTTTTTAGTTCCATGCATTGTAACATTTTTTTAGCTCGTTGGTGCTTCAGAAAAAATTATTTTAACATTTTGTACAACTCCCTTGGTTGTTCTCAGAGGAAGAGTTGGTTTGAAACAACCTAATTTGCCATTGGCAGAAGCAAAAGTTTGTTATGATCATTTTTACACTAAAATATTTGCAATTCTTAGGCTTAGTTTTACCATGTTTCTACTATCTTGTATAATTATCAACACAAAATTAAATTAAATAAGTAAAACTTACAAAAATAAGCATTGGGAATTAAAAAATATCAGTGGTGAAATGGTGCCTAAAGGTTATACTTTATATAATACTTTCAAGAAAAGAGAAAATGTCTTGAAGGATCTTTAAAATGCAGTAATGAATTTTTTTAAATTTTAAAATATTAAAGGGAGTACATGTGTTTTTATAACGTAGACCTCTTGTATAATGCTTGAATCAGGGCTCTTGTTGTGCCCGTCACCAGAATAATGTTCATTAATAAACTTACCTACTAAAGTTTTTATCCCACATTCACCTTCTGCCCTGAAATTTAATAATTCTAAAAAAAGTAGGAATTATTGCTTTGGAGAATTTTTTTTTTTGAGACAGTGTCTCACTCTTTCCCAGGCTAGAGTGTCAATGGCATCAGCCTCACTCACAGAGATGATGCCACTGTATTCTAACTTGGACAAAGAGTGAGACACTCTTTAAAAAAACTGTTTAAAAAAAAAAATCCTTAAAATCACAGAGACATCATCAAGGTTTAAAAAAAAAAAAATCCTTAAAATTACAGAGACACATCAAGGTATTAAATGTTAAATGTTTTAACTAAAGTGTTAAAATGCTATTATCTAATTTTAAAAGCTGGTGCTTTAGTCCTTTCTGTATTTTATGTGTGGAAATTATAGAGACATCATCAAAATATCCATTTTTTGATGGTCAATAATGATTTAGGTACCTTCCTAAAAGCAGAAGATCCTAAAAATTGAATGATAGTTCTTTATATGAAATACTCTATCTTAACCAAGAGTATTAGAAGAAAGTCATTTCTCTTTGTGTATGTGTGTATACATGTATATCTCTTCATTGATATTTATAACTCTTATCTCATTGAGCTATAATAATGTAAGATCTAGATAAAGTCATTCGATTTCCTATTTGTCTTGTTATAAAGCGAATTTCAGATCCTTGGTTTGAGGAAGAATAAAACCTTGGCAATAAGTGATATAACAGAAATACACCTTTTTCACTTAGAAGAAGACAGCCATGGATTCTCTGATGAGTCAAGTGTTTTACTTCCAAGATAAAGTGTATGAGAAGTAAATCTTTGTGTGTATGTGTGTGTGTGTGTATGTGTGCATGGATATGTGTTTGGTATCTTTTATGATGTTGGATATTTATAGTCCTCATATTGAGCCTTTTGGTTGAATTTACCTTAACATTATGTCTTAATATTCTGTCTGCCCTACAGTTAATTTACTCTAATTATCTAATCTCTAGAAACTATTCTCTATATATCATTGTTATCATTGTTATTAAGACTTAATTATAATATAATAATTTATTTAAAGATGGGTTCTACTAGGTGGTGCCTGTGGCTCAGTGGGTAGGGTGCTGGCCCCATATACGGGGGGTGGTGGGTTCAAACCTGGCCCCAGCCAAACTGCAACAAAAAAAATGCTGGGTGTTGTGGCGGGTGCTTGTCATCCCAGCTACTTGGGAGGCTGAGGCAAGAGAATCAGTCGCCTAAGCCCAGGAGTTGGAGGTTGCTATGAGCTGTGTGATGCCCTAGCACTCTACTGAAGGTGATAAAGTGAGATTCTGCCTCTATATAAAAAAAAAATAAAGTAAAAAAAATAAAGATAGATTCTGCTTAAGGGGACCTTTTCTCTTCCTTACTTTCACTTCAGTTGACAAGTAAGTGTGAGACTGGGTGGTTGTGCTGGGCCTTCATCATATATTATAACTTTCTGAACATTTTTTTCAAAACAGAGTTCATCTGCTTAGTGCCATAAATAGATGAAGTTACTGAATGTTCTTTCCAGTACTGCTTCTCTGAAACAGTTTAACAATTAGTTGAATTAGAAATCAGGAGTATTTCTGTTGTATCATTTTCTGCAAGATTTGTTCTTAAATTGGAAAAGTAGCTATTTATACAATTAGCTTAAGCATAAAACAAAGGAAAACTTTCAAAGACTTGATTGTGAAATTTTTTAAATTTGGAGTTTTATAAAGAACAATGTTTTATGTTCTGATTAATTTAGGTGCATATACTTTTTTTCATAGAACTGAAACTTCCATTCTTGGTGAATAAAAGAACAGTTTCATGATTAACATTAATACTGTATCATTATGTGAAACTGCTCAATCATCATGTTACTATATGTTCATAATGCAAAAGATTATTATCAGGTTTGTAGGTACTTTTGATAATAAAATATTGTTGACACTCAAAAGGAGACTTTTTAGGGTACAAATTTTAATTCTTTAAAATTTAGCTATTTCTGGGTCTATACCATCAACAATTATAAATTGTCTTTCCTGGAAATTTTAAAGCCCTCTGATATTGCATAGAATAATATATGATTGCATATTTTCCTAAGAATTAGAAATTATTTTATAGTATAAGATATTTTTATAAGTAGTATAAGATAAATTTTATTTGAAGTCAAAAAGATTAATCACTTGGTTGATAGCTAATATATTCTAGCCTGTGGGGAAAAAACCCAACATATTTCCCTTGAGCTGAAATAGTCATAATGTATCTGTGGATTTCTTATTATTGTCAGTTTTCACTTTTCATAACAGAATGAATTCAAAACAGGAATACTGCCTGATTTTCTTATTTTAAAATAGTATTCATTGTAAGAAAGTTAGGAAAAATAAAAAATGCATAGTAAGTTTAAAGTAATTAGATGATAATTACTATATTCTGGTATACTTTCCTATATTTTTAATCTATACATATATGTACATATGTATATACATATTTTAACCAAAAATTTTTATTATAATACACATTAACCTTTTTTTTCCTGGACAATATATTACAGATATCCTTTACTTAACCATTTGTTCACTTTTATATAAGTGTAAATCAAACATATATCTATGTCTTATGCTTTCATGGAGCTTAATGTCTAGTAGGGAAAACATAAAATAAACAAACAAATATATAATTTCAAAGTATAAGTTTTATGAATAGGGAAAAAATTATTCTCATGTGAGGGAGAATAATTGTGGAGGGGGGAGGACTAAGCTTAGATTGAATGTTTACAGCTAACTGTTTACATTTAAGCAGAGAATGAAAGGATGAGAAACAGCCATGCAAGAGGAGGGAATAAGAGAATTCTAGAAAGAAGAAATAGGAAGTGTAAAGGTCATAGGTGGGCAAGCATTTGGTGTATAAAGGGATTTACAATAAGATGAGGAGACTGGAACAAAGCAAAGGAGGTGATACCATCTATAATGAGGTTAGAGAGGAAGACAGGAGCCAGGTCCTGTAGATCAAAGAAGAGATTTTATTCTATGTCCTAGGGGGAGCCATTAAAAGTTTTTAGGCTGGTGAAATGATGTGACCAAGTTTCCATTCTTCAAAAGATTACTCTAGGGAGAAGGAAAATAAAGATGGTGGACTAGAAGTAGCCTCTCAATAGATTCTCCCAGGAAAAGTGAGGAGAAATGCAGGCAGTGGCCACTATTTGACATGCTCCCCTCAGAAACAGCACCGTGAAGGAACAGAGAGATAGTGCTGGACACCAGGGAGAGCAGTGTTACAAAAAGAAAGGAAAGAAGGAAGATAACAAAAGCAACAGGTGACTGGGAGATTTGTAGAACAGAAGCAGAGACACTGAAGGTGGGGTCTGAGCTGCTAGGTGGCCAGCATTATCCCCCACAACCCCTTGCCTGGTTGGTCTGAAGACTGACCTGAATTCTGTACAGAGCTACTTCAGACAGAGAGTGAAGGGGAAGGGACGGCAGTTTTTCAGTTAAGATTTTCCTATCTGTTTTTCTACCAATATTTCCTTGGTCTGCTATGCTTCTCACAGTTAGCTAATGATTTTGATACACAGTTTAATGAACTTTTGCAATGTTTTCATCAGTTCTGCTTGTTCCTGGCCACCCTGACCTCTCTTCATTAGTGATGATTTCTCTCCCCTCAGAAAAATACTTAATCTATTTGTAAATTGCCATTTTCTTCAAGGCATTATCCTCATAGACTTGGAATAACATGTCCCTGATTTCACTTCCACTCTTGCCACCTTTAACAAGAAATTTATGAATGTTTGTTCATTGCTCTAATTCAAACTCTGACATTCTTGTAATGGCACATCAAAACACTGAACAACAATAAAGAGCTCCACTCAGCAAGACACCACCACATGTTGACACAAACACAGCTGTTAAGATGCTGATATACCAAAATTATGAAATCTTCCTGAAGATTTCTGTGCTGCCAACATAAGCTCCTAGTGTCAAGATTGCCAAGTTAATTGCCAGACTTGTATTTAACCTGGCCGAAGTCAAAATGAAAGAAAATTATCCAAGAAGCTAAGCATGAGCAACCTTTGACCTACAAGGTTAAACCCATTAGGTTAACAGTGGCTTTCTTAATGGAAACCTTACAAGGCAGATGGAAGTGGGGCTCTACCTTTAGTCTTTTTAAGAAAAACAATTGCTGGCCCCTAGGATTCGGAAGCCTGCAGAACTACGTTTCATATTTGATGGAGAAATCAAAATTTTCCTGAAAAGCAAACTTTGAAGAAATCTGTCACAATTAGACCTGCCCTGGAGGAAGTACTCAGATCCTTACTATATATAGATGATCACAGTAGACTCACACCAATGTAAGACTGCCCAGAAACTAAAGGTCAAAGTCTAGATACCACAATAGCCCAAGCAATAACATGAAGTGAAGAGGACAAATAGAAATCCACCCCTTTTGTCACCACAGGACTAATAGAAATCCACCCCTTTTATCAGTTCTCTCAGTAAATGGGAATGGCTTGAACTCTCTACTGAAGAGATGTAGCCTGGTTGATTGGATAAAAAAAAAAATACAAGCCAAGTATCTTTTGTCTTCAGTATATGCCTATAACACAAAGGACACATCCAGATTCAGATTGAAGAGCTGGAAAACAATATTCCGTGCAAATGGAAACCAAAAGAAAGCAGGAGTTGTAATCCTCATTGAGGATGCCAGCAAAGATAGACATTATTGGTCAAGAGAACAATTCACCAAGAAGAGACATCTATCCTAACTATCTATGCACACAACTTAGGTGCTTCACATTAAAAATGCAAATTCTATCCTATCTAAACAAAATGATAAAAACTAACATTGTAATAGATGGAGACTAGAACACAAAACTGGATAGATCCTCCAAACAGAAATCAAGCAAAGAAACATTGGACTTAAATATGACTCCACAACAAATGTGCTTAACAGACAATGTGTATAAGAATACACATTATTCTTATCAGCTCATGGATCATTCTCCAAGTTGATCATATCATATGTCATAAGACAAGGCTCAACAAATTTAAAGAAATGGAAATTATGCCACTTATCTTTATAGAACACAGTAAGACAAAATTAGAAATCAATTCCATCAACAACACTCATCTCCCCACAATGTTACGGAAACTAAACATCTTTTTGCTGAATGATTGTTGGGTCAAGGAGTAGATAAAAATGGAAATTAACAAATTCTTTGAACAAAGTAACAGTGGGGCCATAAGCTGTCAAAACTTGTGGGATACTGCAAAAGCAGTCCTGAGAAGGAAACTTATAATCTTAAGTCCTTACATCAGCAATTAGAAAGATCGCAAATCAACAGTCTAATAAATCATCTCCAGGAGATTGGGAAAGGAAGAACAAATCATTCCCAAACCCAGCAGAGGAAAAAGAGTGCCCAAGATCAGATCAGAACTAAACAAAATAAAGAACAAAAGTATGACACACAAGGTTAATGAAACAAAAAGTTGGTTCTTTGAAAACATAAACAAGATTGATAAATCTTTAGCCAGCTTAACCAGAAACAGAAAAGAAAGGTCTTGAATAAGCTCAATCACTAAGCAAAAAAGGGAAATAACAACATATTAGAAAAAATATACATAAATGTACATAAACACAAAATAACATCACTGAATACTATAAATATCTCATGCCCAGAATTTGAAAATGTACATGAAGTGAACAAATTCCTGAAATCATGCTCCCTCTCTAGATTTAACTGAGAAGAAACAGAACTTGAACCAACCAATATCAAGCATTGAAATTGAAGCAATAATAAAAAATCTTCCAACAAAACATAGTTCCATACCAGATGGTTTTGCACCAGAATTCTACCAAACTTTCAAGAAGAGCTTACACTTAAAATTTCCATACCATTGACAAGGAACAAGCCCTCCCTAATTCTTTCTACAAAGCAAAGACAAGAAAGGACATAACAGAAAAAGAATACTACAGACCAACATCTTTAATGAATATAGACCCCAAAATACTCAATAAAATCTTAGCAACCAGAATTCACATCAAAAAATAATTCATCCCAAACAGGCTTCATCCCAGGGCTGCAAGACTGGTTCAACATATGCAAATTTATAATTGTAATTTATCACCTAAACAGAGGTAGAAAGAAAGACCATATTATCCTCTTAATATAAGCAGAAAAAGCATTTGACAAAATTCAGCAAAATTTTTTGGCAGGACCACTTAAGAAAATTGGCATAGGTGTGACATTCCTTAAATTGAAAGAAGCCATTTGTAACAAATTCATAGCCAACATAATATTGAGTGGAGAAAAATTGAAAGCATTTCCACAGAGAACTGAAACCAGAATAGAATGTCACTCTCTGTGCTACTGTTCAACATAGTGGTAGAAATCCTAGCCAGAGCAGTCAAACATGAGAAAGATATAAAGGGTATCCAACTGGGGACAGAAGTTGTCAAACCATCACTCTTTGCTGAGGACATGATCTTAAAACCAGAAAATCTCAAGGACTAGCCAAGAGACTTCTGGAATTGATAAATGAATATAGCAACATCTCAGAATATCAAATCAATGTACACAAACAGTAGCTTTCAAATATGCCAACAACAGTCAAGCTGAGAATGAAATCAAAGATATAACATCCTTCACAGTAGCATTAAAGAAAATGAAATACCTTGGAGTATACCTAACAAAGAATATAAAGGATCTTTACAGCAAGAACTAAAAAACACTAAGAAAAGAAATTGTGAGGATGTTAACAGATGGAAAAACATATGCTTGAGGATTGGCAGAATCAACAGTGTTAAAATGTCTATATTACCCAAAGAGAATTATGGATTCAGTACAAGCCCCATTAAAATACAAACATCATATTTTACAGATTTTGAAAAAATTGTTCTATGTTTCATGTGGAATCAGAACAGACCCTGAATAACCAAGGCAATCATACAAAATATAATAAGAACAAACCAGGAGGCATCCCCTAACCAGACTTTAGGTTATACAACAAGGCTATAATGATCAAAACAGCATAGTATTAGCATAAAAGTAGAGACATAGACTTTTGGAACACAACAGGAAATCTAGAGATGAAAGCATCTTCATATTGCCATCTGGTCTTTGACAGAGCAAATGAAAGCATATACGGGGGAAAAGGAAACCCTATTTAATAAAGGGTGCTGGGAGAACTGGTTAGCTATATGTAAAAGACTAAAATAAGACCTGCACTTCTTACCACTCATGAAAATTAACTCACAGTATATAAAAGATTTAATCCTACAGATTAAATACCTTGGAAGAAAGTGAGGAAAAATGCTTAAAAATATTGGCCTAGGGAAAAATTTATGAAGAAGATCCCAATGGCAATCACAACAACAACAAAAATAAATCAATCAGATCTGGTCCAATTAAATGTTGCTGCACAGCCAAGGACACAATCAACAGAGTAAGCAGACAACCTACAGAATGGGAGAAGATATTTGCATGCATCCAATAAAAGACTGATAACCAGAATCTGCAAATAACTCAAGCAAATCAATAATAAAAGATCAAACAACCCCATTAAAAACTGGACAAGAGACATGAGCACAAACTTTCTTTATGGAGATAGACTAATCGCCAACAAACACATGAAAAAGCGCCCATTGTCTCTAATCATCAGGGAAATGCAAATCGAAAACACCTTGAGATACCACCTTTAATGGTATCCAACTTTTTTGTCCTGCCATACTTTAAAGGAAGAAGAATTTTCTTGGGTCACACATTATATACATAAACAATAACAAAAGCCGATGAGCAAAAACAAAAGGTCCATGCATACTTTTTGTGATATCCAGCATTACAAATAAGCTGAGTGATTCTATGTGATAAGCTGCTGAGAGATGAGGAGGATAGAAAGACTAGCATAGGCTGAATTTGGGACAACTAGGAATTGAGAGTGGGAGAAATGAATTAGAGAATGGCTGCTGTGTTAACACATTGTTGATTGGCAATTTTATGCACAAACTATTTATGTTACCTGATAACTTGTGAGTGGTCAGCAATGCGTTCAATGATCTACATCTTCATACTATTGCATTGGCAACACCTGAGTTTTAAGGCGACACCTTCAAACCATAGCAGCAACAGATGAAATAACCTAATAAAAGACTGGCTATAGGGCGGGGCCTGTGGCTCAAAGGGGTAGGGCGCCGGCCCCATATGCTGGAGGTGGTGAGTTCAAACCCAGCCCTGGCCAGAAACTGCAAAAAAAAAAAAAAAAAAAAAAAAAGACTGGCTATAGAAACATGAAGAGTGCTCAGAACCGTGCTCTGACAGTTAGAGTACTGACTCCCTGGGAGTCTGAGAAGAGCTGAAACACAGGGGAATGGATATTAAAGAATTAGGAAAGACTGCTGCAGGAAGGAAGCAGTACATAGCTGTGTCAAACACTGCTGAGAGTTCCAGTGAGATGAGGGCCAAAAGGTGAGCTGAGCAATGTGAAGGTCACTGGTGATATTACCAAAAGCAATTTCAGGGCTGTGTGTTAGGAGACATACTGTGATAGATATAGTCATAATTTATAGATGATCAGCTAAAACCAGATATTTAATGACTACAGATTAATCTTCTCGAGAGATAGCAGAATATCTGCACATACTCAGTCACCCCTGTGCTGAAAAGCCAGTGTTTCCTAAGAAACAGGCTTGTGAGTGTTTTACTGTCTCCTAGGCCCTGGGGAGTTGCTGGCTTGCACCTCAATGGGGTTTACCCTGGGGAATCTCGCTGTATTTTCTAAATTTTCCTCTGAATCTGGGTTTGTGTAAAAATGTAAATATTTGTGAATACGGGAACTGGCTGAGCTTCTGTTTGAGAGTGTTTTGTGTTTGCTACTTTGATGTTAAGAAACCATTTTGCCTCCCATCAGTGGGAAGGCTGGGAGGGCCCCGGCCCCTTCTGGTTTACACTTAGACTTCTTGACCTCCACACTGCACTTCAGGCATGCATGGGAACTACCTACCAGCCCCTGGTTATTTGGGTATATTCTTTTATTCTCATTGCCTTATAATTAGAAGATTAAAATGTATGAGGCTTTTCTCCTCATACTTCTTCAGGACCTGACATGTTTTCTGCTTACGTAGAGGAGAGTCCTAGAAAGAATGCAGAATTTGTAGCCAAAGTGACGTGGGTTGGGACCCTTTGCCTCAATTTTCTTATCTCTAAAACGAAACTAATAAGACCCAGCAGTATTAAATACTAAAAATAATGTATGAAAAGGGCTCAGAACAAAGTAAGTTGTACAATCAATAAATGGTGATTGTAATTGTTTTTGTTTAAATAAATGCTCAGTATTTTTAAAATCTTCAGTTACCTGGGTTATGGTTTGATTGTATGATATTGGTCCATGACGTAAGATATTGTTCAATGGCATAAGCCTCTGAAAATTAGTTCTTTTAGTTTATTTCTTTTATCTTTATTTTTTTTATGATTTGTTGGTGGTAGTCCTAGTAAATCCTTTGTCATCAATAATTCCTGCCATGGTTTTATTAGCAAAATTTATAAAGCTTACGACTCACATTTCAATAGATTAGCACAGTTCTCTTGTTCTATTAAAAAGGTAATATTTCCTTGAACTTTAATAAAAGTTGGTTCTCTGATAAGACAGCACACCTGATTGCCTAGTGTTGTTGTGAACTAAGGTTAAAATACCTTCATTAGAATTCCATGGCAATTGGAAAGGAAAAGTGTAAGCCAAGGACAAAAAACGAGATGTAAAGTTTGTCTTTGGGCTCTGTCTTTGGGAGCAGGGCCTACCGGCCTCTTTTCACCTTGAAAGGAGGGAGGACTAGAAGTGAAATTTTCTTTCCTGGTTTCCATTTGCCTTCAGATGAATAAACTATTTCTTTCTAAGCTAAAGTCTGACACTTAGCTTAAAAACATGTCAAAATGGTAGATCCCATTGTTGCTATCAAGACACTTTAAGAACTAAAACAAAACAACTGATACTTATGACATAAGTATGTAGTAGATTGTAGGCAATTTATCCCCAAACATGGATAAGTCTGTATTTGCAGGAGACTGTTTTCTGTAAAAATTAGGGAAGAGGGTTATGTGTATTTTGACCCTGGTAATTTTTAAGAGTATGTATTGCCCAGCCTACTTGTATATTATTATAATTAATAAATTTACATTTAAGGTAGAAATGTCTTCTTTTGATTAGAAGGAGATTTGGCTTTCAAGCAGGGAGAAGAGGGGAGGAAGTATTGGAGGTTGTTACAAAAATTTTGAGGAGAAGCTGATTTTTAAATGAACTTGGGGCTCATATTTTGATTTTAAATGAACTCAGGACTCATATTTTGATTTTCCTGAGTGAATAAGAGGGATGATTTGATCTCTAAAAACTTTTCTGTAAGCCTTTATTGGATAAAAATCATTTGGATATTCACTGCATATGTTTTTAATAACCATGTCAAATACTGTATTTATAATAGGTAACCATAAAAGGCTGGAATTTAATCCTTCCCTCTCACCATTTTTTTTTTTCTCTCAACAGTTTGGAAGAACTGAAGTAATTGATAATACTTTAAATCCTGATTTTGTAAGAAAATTTATTCTGGACTACTTTTTTGAAGAAAGAGAGAATCTTCGCTTTGACTTGTAAGTTTTATTAAAACTTCTATTAAAAAAAAAAACATTTTTAAAGGTAATTTTAGTAACCTAAGGTGGGGTCTTATGGTTACACTGTATCTAGATTACACTGTTGCCAGGAAACAGATTAATTCTATTCCTAGTGGGGCCTAAGCACAGTTTCTAATGATTTGCACTTTACAAGTTTAAATAAATGAGAGTATGTAAGGAAGCAGTTTAACCATGCTGGGTAGAATGTACGAATTTTCTTTCCAAATGTCCCGTGTCAGTATGTTTCTTACAGCTTCTGTTATGCTCCAGAGTGATCTCATCCACTCCCATGACTGATATCTCTCACATCTTTTAAATTTCTCTCTGCAACTTTCTGCTTAACTTTGACTTCCTTCTGTCCCTTGATGGCCTTGTACTTATGAGGGCCAGAAAGGTAGAGTCAGCATTTCTAATATTTTTTGTTCTTGTTACCTTGATACTGAATGAAGCATGTTAAGTGTCTGTCCACAGAGAGCCTGGGGTCAGTTTGTTTATGGGATATTCTCAATTATAGAGTTTTTGTTCCATAGAGTGAACTGTAGGGAGTGCTGAAGTATCTGGATAGGGTTAAAAGAAAATCTGTGTGTGGGGGGGGAGGGGGGGAATGGAGAGGAAAGAAAAGATGCTAAATATCAAAATAATTCAGGGAGTTTTTAAGCATCACAAGGATTTAAAACATGTCTTATTTTAAATAGCTGAAAACAATTGTGTTCCATGCAGTCACAATTTACAAATACTTTTTTGATAACAAAAGCCATCAGTATTGTATTTGAAAAAGTCATGATTTGTTTCAGAATGTAAAAGAAGAAAAGGCACCACACTTTACTGTTTGTAGTGTTTCTTACTTTCTTTCAAAATATATGCAGTAAAATAACTTGAAATGCTTCTGTTTTAAAAAGGTATTATGCCCGACCATTTCTTTCACGATTACTAAGTATATTTATCAAACAAAATTTATGTTCATATTTGATAGTTTTTCTTTCTTTTTTTTTTTTTGCAACCTCAAACTCCTGAACTCAAGTCATCCTCCTGCCTCAGCCTCCTGAGTAGCTGGGACTCAAGGCATGTGCTACTGTGCTTGGCTAATTTTAATTTTTCTTTCTTTTTTTTTTTTTTCCTTGGTAGAGATGGGGTTTCACTCTTAATCAGGCTGGCATATTGGTTTTTATTTCTTAGAAAACCTTTCCAAATAAAAAAAATGATGCTTCTGGGAAGAACTGAAATGGCATGTAATGACCTCTTGACTGTGCTTATCAGAGTATAGTGTTGTCATTCAAAAACAGGCATAAATCATGCAGAATGCAGTTTAATTCTCCTATTGTTCCAGGCCTTTATAGCAATTGTTTTTAAGAATTTTCTTTCTTGGCCAAGCGTAGTGGCTCATGCCTGTAATCCCAGTACTCTGCGAGGCTGAGGCAGGTAGATTGCCTGAGCTCAGGAGTTCTCAATTAGCCTGAGTAAGAAGAGTGAGACCCTGTCTCTATGAAACACAGGGGTGGTGATGGGTGCCTGTAGTCTCAGCTACTCAGGAGACTGAGCCCAGGAGTTTGAAGTTGCTGTGACTAGGCACAGGATTCTAGCTCTGGCAACAGAGGGAGACTGTCTCAATAAATAAATAAATAAATAAATAAATAAATAAATAAATAAATAAATAACTTTCTTTCTCTCAAATCAGCATGGAAGTCCTTAATCTTTTCCCTTTAGTTTCACACTTAACTTTATCCTTAAACGCACCACTGTTTCCTGACTATTTGTTCTCTCTGCTTACCTTTTTTTCTCTCCCTTTCTCATTGGTCTGCATTGTTTTCATTCATTTAAAACTAAGAAGTATGGTTATCAACTTTTTATGTTATAGACATTTTAAAAAGTGTCTGATATTCATTCATTCATTATCTGATACTTGTAAGTTAGCTATCCCAGGAACATTGATTCAGTATATATGTGGTGTGTATGGGAATTGCAGTAAGTGTATTTTCCTGTACTTTTTATTTTGCAGATCTCTTTCCAGGTCACTGAATATACAGATAGCACATTCATTTTAAAGGTTACATAGTTTCCATTGTTGGAAACAACTGCAATTTTTTAAACTAAATATTTACTGACGGACATTTTGGCTCTTTTCATTTTTTCTATTACATGTAATCCTGCAGTGAGTAATCTTTGTATGCACATCTTTTTAAATATGTGCATATATAATTTTTGAGTATTTTTAGAGGATAAATTACTCTGTCAAATGTTAGAATAGTAGGTAGGCACAAGACTAACCACTGTCTAGTTCTAAATCTATGAAATCAACTTGGTGTGAAAGTTGATTATACAAATTTGGGTCATTCTTGTCGTATTCAACTACATCAGAGTCAAGGGCTAGGGGGAAATTTGCACTTGGGGCGCATCGCACCTGCTCAGAGTCAAGGGCTAGGGGGAAATTTGCACTTGGGGCGCATCGCACCTGCTCCAGGAATTGAATTATCCACAAGGCCAGCTGCTGAAACCACCTGCTGTAACCCTGAGACCCGTCACAACTTGCCATGACTCTGAAACTAGTTTTACATGCCTTCAGTCATTAGTCAGAGTTTCCCCCCAGCTCTCAAAAGCTTCTCTAGTGCTGGTGAGCCTTCTTTCAAAACAATACAAGTTCCAACAGAACTTCCAACTTTCTTCTTGTTCTTCCGACATAGCAAAGACCATCCTACTCTGGGTGTATGCTCTGAATTGCACTTCTGTGATTCCCAAATAAAACATTTAGTTCAGAGATTTGGCTCTATTATTATTTTTTGACTTCTAATTGGACACCCCGTAAGTTTTGTTATTTCCCTACATTCCCTGTGTGACTTTTAGATCCAAATCCTACTCAGCATTCATTATCTGATACTTGTAAGTTAGCTGTCCCAGAAACACTTATCTCAGTGTGGCTCATGATTCTGCAGACTGGGCAAGAAGCCTGGTGCCAAGGTCTAATTCTGGTGAGGTCTTTAAGGAGTTTCCAGTGAAGATGAAAGGTGAAGGGGAAATTGGCCTGTCACATGAGGAGAAGGACCAAAGAGAGGGAGGAGATGGTTCCAGGCCCCTTTAAATATCTAGCTCTCACACAAACTAATAAAGCAAGAACTCACTCATTATTGTGTGGAGGGCTCCAAGCCATTCATAAGGGAACCACCCTCATGACCCACATTTCAACTTGAGATTTGAAGCTGCCAGACACCCAAACCATATCATATAAGAAATACCTGCATTATATTTTTTATACTAGCATCCATAGGTCGACTGTGGTTCTTGTCTATTTGCTACTTGAAAATTCTAAGCTATAGCTGTTGAAAGTGCTCCAAATGCCCGGATGTGAAGGAGAGTGATTTTTAATTCTTCGGAGGCAGGTGTTTACATCATGCAATTTTGAAGCCAGTTTGTAGTAAACATTCTTTGCTAGGGAGTGAGGTGCCCTTCTGCCCAGCATCAGTATGCTCATGAACTTTTATTGATTGAGATGCTTTCTTTCTTTGTGATAATATTCTTGTGTGAGAGAGAAGATTTTAATCAACCTGTAAAAAAAAAAAAAAAGACAGTTAATTTTTGCTAGGAAGCTATGCATGAGGAATGTGAAATGAATCTGATTTGGGAGAAAGAGTAGAGCTAAAACAAATATTTCCCTATTCGAGAATTTGGCAAATGGAGGTTATTTTGACTGTCAGCTATCTCTCTATTTCTAAAAACACTTTGAAACAAGGGATAAACTGATAATGAATGTTGTTATCCAGAATCTCTCCAAGAAATGAGAGTTTATTTCCAGTACCAGCTGGTCAAAAATAGAACATATACATTTCTATTTTCTTAAAATATACAGTTTCCCTAAGTCCTGTGATTAGGGAAAAATAGTGTGTCATTTATTTCAGCCAATTTTCAAAGTTTTCAATAGCACTTCAGATATTAAGAAGTAAAATATATAAAAAGGACAATCTGTCACTAGGATTTGCTTATTTATTTATTTTTTTAAATGAAATATTATTTCTTGAGTTAAACGTATTTTTATTCACATGAAGCTATAGTATGGAAATTGTACAGTGAGACCTGTGCATCCTTTACCTAGTTTTACCCAATGGCAACATCGTGCAGTATCACAAATAGAGTATTGACATTGGTCCTGTCAAAATACAGAACATTTCCATTACCACAAGGTTCCCTCATGTTGCTCTTTTAAATGGTGTGCAGAGAAGAGGGACTTTAAGATTTTAGGGAATTTTGAAGTCAATCAAACAATACTAGGATAGTACTGGGTTAGTACTGATGCACAGAAAAGAAGAAATTTTAAACTTACAGAACTACAGATGGATGATTGGGAAAATATTAGACTTTCTTAGATTTGTAGGAATCCAAGGACCTAAGGGTTGTGAATTCTACCATTGACATCTAAGCCACCACTTATGAGAAGCTTTTATATTTGCCAAGTTTTTCTCCCTGTTGATATTATTTTTGATTCACTTTTATATTATTTGTGTGTTTTGGAAAACACTGCTGTTTTTTCTCTTAGCTGTGCTTTGTGGAAATAATTTGAGTTTTATATTTCAATCTTTTAGGTATGATGTTGATTCAAAGAGCCCCAACTTGTCCAAACATGTAAGTTTATATTTCTGTGTCTATATACATTGTATGATGTACATTGTGATTTAAGATTACTATTTATGTTGATTTGTTAATACTAAAGTTATACTCCTATACCTTTTCATATAATGTGATTGTCATAGCAAGTAAATTACATTTTTTAAGAATCTTAGAAAAAATGTTTTGGAAGAACTTACTAAAAGAAAGTTATCTTCAGTAAGTGAAATGGATTAATCATCTCTCTCTCTTTTTTTTTTTTTTTTTTAAGAAATGAGGAGAGTTCCCTTTAATGTTTGAAGGTGGATCAGGCTAAGTGAGATGAAATAATAAGCCTGTTTCTTTTCAGAAGATTTTACTTCTTTTTTTAAAATTTTTATTAAATCATAGCTGTGCACATCGATAAGATTTTACTTCTGAGAGAATAGGAAGTCCTTGGTGTAGGCAGAGTGATTTATGATTCTGATTTCCTTTTGTTTGTTCACCAGTATTTCCTGAGTACCTCCATATGCCAGGCACCATGCTGTTTTCTGAGGATAGAACGTGGGATGTGGGCAAGATAGATATAGTCTGTATCTTCAAATCACTCACAGTTTCTTGCTTTCTTTTTTTTTGGTTCTTCTGCTCATTCTTTTTTTTGGGTTCTTCTGCTCATTCTTCTTTTCTCAAGAACTCTGCTTGCCAGGCAACAACTGTTGCCTGGGGAAGGTCCCAGGTGCAGGAGCAGGTGGACATCAGAGATGGAGAAAGGGGTGGTGTGGAAAGGGAGAGAGCAGAGTGAGAGACTCTGGCAAGGCATAGCTGGATTTAAACCTGTTTGTTGACCTGCGAGGCTGGAATTAGGCCACACCAGGAAGAAAGGGCTGACTGAGGGTGAAAACAGCTGAAAGGGGTTGGCTGAAGTTCCAAGTGAAGTCTGAGTACACAGAAGTAGAATTGGCAACCCTGCCAGGGTGGGGGAGCCAGCTGGGTTAACAGTACCCAGACACTGCAGAGAGTGAGATTTTTAAAAACTTTTCTATTGTTGTAGGCTGTCAAACTGGAATCTATGGGTCTATAACTTCCAATGTAGTTTGGAGAGAGGGAATGTAATAATTCAGGGAAGAGAAGGGATGTAAGGGGGATCACAGTTAGGAGACAGATTTTGGGAAACTGGAATCCTGGGTATGAAGGTACAAATTACAGTTGGCTGTTCCCCCCCATTAGAGGAGGTGTGACGTGTGGTATTTATTTGTGTTATGAAGCATTGTGTAGCATTGTGTGGAGAGTATTTAAAGAACAGTAGATCATCTAAATAATTGACCTCTCTCCAAATTAGAAAAAAATGCTGCAATAAGCTCATTTCTCTCGATAAGTCAAGTTAATTGCAGTTGCCTTGCTGCCTTCCTCATCATGAGAAGGTTTGCAGCATTATGTTTGGATGTTTAAAATTGGTTTGCATAGCTTTGTATTGGAATTTTTCCAAATGTCCTTGGAAGAAACAAAAAAAGAAATTGCATTTTCTAGTCAAAATTGTTTAATTGCAAGGAAAGGAATGTATTCACTTATTTTACACATATATGAAAGGGGTTAGGAGGACCTCATATGTGTGAAGTATAGCTTGGCTTTATGGGACCTGGAGGCACAAACAGGTTGGTCATTTGGGACTGAGACAGCTACCTTCTCCATCTCTTTCCCTCTCTGAGGCCAGCTATTCTTTCCACCATGTCTTTTCTCCGAGCTTCTGCTGTTCTCAAGGACTGAGTTTCCCTGTTCATTGTGCACATGAGAAAATGATCCCCCAGATACACACTGGACAAAGACTCCCAAGTACCCACTCTGCCTGAACACAGTCTCTGTGTGTTTTTAGGTCAAACTATTCTTCAAAGGTCATAATAACTGGGCAGTTAAGGAAATTTCCACGGGGTGAGATATTATGAGGGTAAGTGTGAAAGTAGTAATGTGTGGTTCCACCATTGTAGTTGCCTTGAGTTGAGAACTGAGCGTCGTGTATGGGATAGGAAGATCCTTCAAAAGTGACTAGCTGTATCTTCCTTCAATAATCAGCAATATTATGAGTTATGTCTTCTAGAAGCCATGGATATATATATTTTTCAAATATTTTTGTTTTGTAGAAAAGTACCCCTCACCCCCACCACCACGTGAGAAAATTTCGTGGCCTCAAAAATTTTATCTGGACACTGCGTTGTCCTCATGGTATCTATTTTATTATCTCCTTCTCATCAAACTTCTTTCGAGAACAGCCTGGGTTTCTAGCATAACTTCTTCCCTTTTCATTCTCTCTTAGAGTTACTATTTTCTGATTATTTTTTTCTATTTTCTGGTTTTTGCTTCTGCTTGTACTACTAGGACATAGGTAGTTCACTTTTTCCTCCTCCCCCTAAATAAGAGTGTTGTTTTCTTTTCATTTTGTTTTAAAGTTCTAATCTCAGCTCGCTGCATACATGCTCCTTGGGAGAGCTCCACCATTCCCATGCTTTACTCTGGTGATTCTCAAGTGTCCATGCCTCTATGTCTCTCAGCAAATCCAAGTTTTCATTTGCTTGTTTAATATTTCCTACTAGATACTCTTCAGAAGGCTAAAACTCAAATGTATGTAAAATTTATGATATTTTCCACCAAGCATGCCACTTTGCCTCTATTACTTACCTAGAGAATAGTTCATCACCCCTGTTTACTTAATTAGAAAACTTGGATGCACCATTAACCACTTTCTCACATGCCATGCTGAGTGAGTCACCAAACCCTGTTCATTCTGCCCTTCAACTGTAATAAGAATGGACCAATCCCTGTTCATTCTGCCCTTCAACTGTAATAAGAATGGACCAATCCCTGTTCATTCTGCCCTTCAACTGTAATAAGAATGGACCAATCCCTGTTCATTCTACCCTTCAACTGTAATAAGAATGGACCAATCCCTGTTCATTCTACCCTTCAACTGTCTGTAATAAGAATGGACCAATCCCTGTTCATTCTACCCTTCAACTGTAATTAGAATGGACCAATCCCTGTTCATTCTACCCTTCAACTGTAATAAGAACAGACCAATCCCTGTTCATTCTACCCTTCAACTGTAATAAGAATGGCTTCTCTTCCTGTTGCCTTCTCTCCTTTCTTACAGTTACTTAGTTTAAATTCTCATTGCCTTTCTCCTGATGCAGTTCCCAAGGTTGCTGTCATCTTACATTTAAATCCTTTGTGTTTCTATATGTGTTATATTTTAAAAGTTATATTTAGTCAACAATACAAATCAGTAACAGTTAATAAGTGCCCGAACTTGTAAGTGGGTGAAGCATGTAAAAAGGGAGAGGAACCTTGCTTTTGCAATTCTTGCAAGAATTGTTAGAGATGACTGCCTTGAATTCTATTAGCCATTGACAGTGACTAAAGCTCTTTTTTATTTGCAAGCATCCAAGTAAAGATTTTAGGTGAAAAGAACACATCACTCATTCAACCCAAAAGTAATTCCTAAGGCATTTAGAAGGTTGGGTAGAGCCAATAAACAAGATAGTTCTATTCCCTGAGGATCTGATTCTATAAGAGTGTGGTTGTCTACCTGCCAATTTTGCGAAGTGAAACATAAACTGGAACCTTTTAGGAAGGACTGCTAAATACTCAGCCTTGCATATGGCAATTAGTATCTTTTATGAGAGGGATTCAATAGCAAGAGAGATTCCATGAGTTAGGAGTAACAAAATCTTTTAAAAAAATTCTCATTTCTGGTAATTTTAAAAGAATTCCCTTTCATGGTGATTTTATTTGGTGTCCAGCACTTAAGGATGTGAGATCAAATTCCTATTTTTTGAGACAAGTAGGCAAAAATGCAAAAATGGAGATATAATGTAGAATTGTTTCTTAGATTTCTCACAATATGAACGAATACAAGGTGAGTGAGACATAAAGGGTCAGAATTACTTTAGTTGATTCTATTGGTGTCAGAAGTTTTTAGTGGAAAATTATTGTGCTTCAGGAGAAGACTTATGGAATCCAGGGACATCTTCTTTTAGAGGATTTCTTTCTTTTATGATTCTCAAGGAAGTATATTCATTAAAATACTTTTCCCTGTAAGTATTAGGTCTTGTGAACTAAACATGGCATTTGAATTCCAGGTTTGATCTCTAAGGTGCTGGTGAACCTGCTCATCTTAAGGTCATTAGCAGAACTACATAGCATGCTTTCATTTGCATAATTTAATTGCATAAGCTGAATCATTAATGAAACGTTTAATGGCAGGCTTATAATTGGTTTTGTATAAGATTCTGCTTTGATGTACTGGAAGAGAGGACATTGAAACTGTACTCTGTATACTAAATTTTCATACCCACAAAACCATCCAAAATACATTAACCCACTTGGTTGATCTCAGAGGGCATCACCAAAATTACTGTTTCAGACAGGTTAATGGCTTACAGGATTATTTTGGCTATGTGACCCTAGCCTTCATTGAAGGTACCTATGTTTTAAGATATATTTTCTAAATATCATGCATATAAAATGTCACATATAGATCAGTTGTATTTTAAAATTTCATTTGAATATGTATTGTTTGGACCATGAAATGCCTTTTTCTCATAGAAACAGATTTATAAGTGGGTTGAGATTCTTTTATAAATATTAGAATATGAAGCTAATTTAATGCATATATAACTGAACTGAATTCATATAGTCAAGCAAGCAATAAAACATGCCGGAAACCTGTTGTAGTTCTGGGAAATATAGCAGGGAATAAGATGAACCAGGTCTTTGTCCTAAAACAGCTTACATTTTGAAGTTGGAGAGGTGAGGTGGGCAGATTCGTTCAGTGAGCATAAATGTAATAAAGGATTAAGATAATTTACTTCCTTTATGTCATTTATGTGAATAATATTTTAATTCTGAGAAAAAGTGACTGGAGGAGCACTTTTGGCTGGAATCAGCATATTTCTCGTCCTGAGTATTTACTTACAGATGAGCAGGAGGGAGCTGTTGAAAACGTAGGGGGCATAGCATTCTAGGCAAAGGGAAGAGAAGAACAAAGTCCTTCAGTCAGGAAAAAAGACTGGAAATGTTGGTGTGGCCGAGAAATGGTCACCATATATAGAATATTATGAACATTGAGGAGAGTAGACCGAACTAGTGTAGAAAAGATCGTAGGCTTCGTGTTATATAGAGATTTATAAGCCATGATTAAAAAGAGTTTGGAATTTTTTGATAGATGTCACTGGAGAATGATGTGATCTGATTTATGCATTTTAATGTGACTGTGGTAGCTGAAGTGGAGAATGGAGTTGGGAAGCAAGAGTGGAACTAGGGAGATGAATTTGACTAGACACAGGCCGGTTGTAATTTGACCATATAAGCAACCTTTGCTGGTTAAAGCTATTGAAGTGGTAAGAAATGATTATGTTTGGAATATCAATATTTTGGAATGGTAGTATGATGGTTGATAAATTGAATGTCAGCTATAAAAGGAGAGGTTAAATGGCTCTTAGGTTATTGGTGAGAATGACTGGGCAAATAGGATGTGGTTTATGCAATGAAGGACATCAGGGAGGAGATTGAGGCAGGGGCTGAGGATTAAGAGACCCATAGTAAGGCCAAGTTCACATTAAGTTTGAGGCCCCAGTAAATGTAGAGGTGTAGAGATCTAGATCTGGGAACCATCAGCTGGTAGTTGAGATCTAGATCTGGGAATCATCAGCTGGTAGTTGGAACTCAGATATCTAAAGAAAGTACAAATGGAGAAGAGAATAGGATAGCATCCTGAGTGGAGAAGGTTAGCCAGAAATATCACTTCTTTTTTTTAAGAGACAAGAGTCTCACTTTATTGCTCTCAGTAGAGTGCTGTGAAATCACAGCTCACAGCAACCTCCAACTCCTGGGCTTAGGCAATTCTCTTGCCTCAGCCTCCCAAGTAGCTGGGACTACAGGCACCTACCACAATGCCCGGCTATTTTTTGTTGCAGTTTGACTGGGGCACGATTCAAACTCACCACCCTTGGTATATGAGGCTGGCCCCCTACACACTGAGCCACAGGCACTGCCCCCAGAAATACCATTTTAGAAGCTACTTAGGGCATGTCACTTCCCAGTCCAAACCCTTAGTGGTTTTTCTTCAGAATTGGGTCAGAAATTGGTCTTTGACGTAGCCCTGGCTGTGTCTCTCCTCCCACTCTCTTCACGCTTGCTATGTTCTCACCCATCAGACTTCTTCTTATTCCCTGAGTCCCCATCTTGTCTCAGGGACTTCATCTTTTTTTTCTATGAAGTTTGCTTCCAAACGTGCACATGGCTCTCTCCCTGACACTGCTCGAGTATCTACCACTGAGACACTCAATTGTCACCACTGAGAGCCCTTACCAAGCACCCCGTGTCAAAGAGCTCTCTCCGTGTTATCCTTTGATGCCTTTCCAATAATAGCTTTCATTTTATATGTTCCTTCTTTCTGGTCCCTGTTAGATGAGAGGTGGTCTTATCCACATACACATGTTCCAGCTAACATATTTATGACTGATGCTCTATCTGTAGATTTATTTCCAATTGTATTTTCAATAGGTTTGTATAGAATCTCTTTTAGACTTTGAGACAGAAAGAAGTATAATAACACTTGAGATGGTTTTGATGATACTGACTTCAACACTCATTAAGTTTATTAGGTGGGGATTGTTTGCATGTAAAATTGGCCCTTACTCAGGACTTAGTATTTAATAATGTTATCATGTGGTAACGTTATGTCATATATTATATTTAATGATGCTTTAATAGACTTCATGTAATAATATTTAGTAAGTTTTCTAGGCTTGACATGTCAACTATCTCACCATTTTTAATGTTCGTGAGAATATTTGCTTATTTCTTGTTAACATATTACATTCGACTTCTTTATTGATGAGAACAAGTGCTCTATAGAACATGAGGTGATGTGAGAAGGTAAATGTTTTCCATAGATTTGTTACATTTTTGAATAGTACAGCTTTAATTTTTAAATATGTTCATCATACATATTTGTGAGTATTAAATATATGTGAGTACAAGTTTTTAAAAATGATTAATTTTGATCAATCAGTTCTTATAAGCTCAATTTTCTTTTTGTGGCTTATTTAATTGCCTTCATTTGAACTTCTATCAAACCAAAAGTATCTTGAAAATCAAGAATTGTGGTATTGGAAAAGAAATAAATTCAGGGTTAGGGAATATTTTTTTTTTAAATTGTTGGGGATTCATTGAGGGTATAATAAGCCAGGTTATAATGATTGCATTTGTTAGGTAAAGTCCTTCTTGCAATCCTGTCTTGCCTGCAAAAGGTGTGGCACACACCAAGGCCCCACCCCCCTCCCTCCTTCCCTCTCTCTGCTCTTCCTTTGCCCACCCCTCCCTCCTTCTTTCTCTCTGCTCTCACCTTCCCCCAACCCCACAGTGACTTTAATTGTCATTAATTTTACTCATATCAAAACTGAGTACATAGGCTTCATGCTTCTCCATTCTTGTGATGCTTTACTAAGAATAATGTCTTCCACTTCCATCCAAGTTAATATAAAGGATGTAAAGTCTCCATTTTTTTTTTTTTAATAGCTGAATAGTATTCCATGGTGTACATATACCACAGTTTATTAATCCATTCCTGGGTTGGTGGGCATTTAGGCTGTTTCCGCATTTTGGCGATTGTAAATTGAGCTGCAATAAACAGTCTAGTACAAGTGTCCTTATGATAAAAGGATTTTTTTCCTTCTGGGTAGATGCCCAGTAATGGGATTGCAGGATCAAATGGGAATTCTAGCTTGAGTGCTTTGAGGTTTCTTCATATTTCCTTCCAGAAAGGTTGTACTAGTTTACAGTCCCACCAGCAGTGCAAAAGTGTTCCCTCTCTCCACATCCGCACCAGCATCTGCAGTTTTGAGATTTTGTGATGTGGGCCGTTCTCACTGGGTTTAGATGGTATCTCAGGGTGGTTTTGATTTGCATTTCTCTAATAGATAGGGATGATGAGCATTTTTTTCATATGTTTGTTAGCCATTCGTCTGTCTTCTTTACAGAAGGTTCTATTCATGTCTCTTGCCCATTGATATATGGGACTGTTGGCTTTTTTCATGTGGATTAATTTGAGTTCTCTATAGATCCTAGTTATCAAGCTTTTGTCTGATTCAAAATATGCAAATATTCTTTCCCATTGTGTAGGTTGTCTATTTTCTTTGGTTGTGGCCTCCTTAGCTGTACAGAAGCTTTTCAGTTTAATGAAGTCCCATTTGTTTATTTTTGTTGCTGTTATTGCCATGGCAGTCTTCTTCATGAAGTCTTTCCCCAGGCCAATATCTTCCAGTGTTTTTCCTATGC